>JAKWJA010001537.1:0-37055 GCA_027704765.1 Solanum habrochaites | reverse complement strand
TGAGGCTCACCTACAACACAGTCCTTCAAAATAATTGTAACATAATATTATCACACTTTGATGATCATTAATAAATTATTCGTACATAATAATTACACCCAAAATTGAGATTATTGATTTATTTATAATAAACATTAAGTAGTTAATAAAATAGATTAATAGATCACATACCTCATCTAAAGATTGAAACATAAACTCTTTCACATACTAATTGTGGCTTATTTGATTATTAATATAAATTACGGAATTCTCTTCCCAATTCGATTAAATTAAATGTATAGAAAAGAGTCGACAAGCTCTCTTTAACTACTTACTTTAGATGGTACCTAAAATCCACATCTGGTTACATAAATAATTATAACATAAAAGAAAATAATCATACCTTTAAGATATCAGAACCCTTATTGCAATCTTATGGCAAGAATTATTTCTTTTTTTGCACTTTTTCATGTCTTCTTCTTCATCATTCTTTATAATTAGAACAATCGTGCCTGATACACAGATGTATCATGAAAGTATAAGCACATTAGAAGAAGAAAGTAGCCTAGAAGAAAGATCTCTTATTCATAATATATTCGGATTCCTAATTTCTCCAAATCTCTTTTTAAATGAAGGAAAACTTTATTATAGACAAAACTTACTTTGGTCCCTAAGTCGATTACACTACCATATCCTACAAGGACTCCACATAATAGACTTCATTAATAATAACAATTGACTTTATAACAAAATTAATGTTTGTAAAAGTTAAAATTTACTTCTGTGAAAGTATTCAAAATTACAATAAATTGTAATTATTGCTCCTACAAAAGTGGACTCTTCCCTTTCAATAGTAGAAGAATTGATTAGCTTATAAAAATTAATTAAATGTATATGATATTAAAAAATCATTCAAAGTACACAGACATTTGGAAGTCTTATCATTATAATGTCCTAATTATGATTCTTTGTTTTATCCAATAGTCCACAAAAAAAGTATTTATCACAAACAAAATATAAAAACATAGAATATCCTTATCCTTGGAAAAATTACAATTTTTTTTTGATATCCTCACTTTTATAATATTCTCAATTTCAATGTTCACCATACCCAAAAGTACTACCTATCTAGAATGCATGAGACCTAAGCAAATACATCATCAAAGTATTGAACACTTAAAACCTAAATGGAATTTTATTGATACTCTCAACTTTATTTTTATTTATTCACTATACATAACAATAATGATATATTTTTAATTTCTACATTTAAAAAACAATTAACGGCCAAAGTTGATTATTTTATCTCTTTTTTTAATTGTATTAATGCTTTATCATTCCAATCATCTATTTGGCAACCATTAAATAAATTATAATTATTAAAATAAATCATTGTCTTATTTTAATACTTTTTAATTAATTCATGTGTTAAGTTAAATTTAAATAACAAGTAAACATAAACTAAGAGAGTATATAAAATCATCATAATATACCCAACATCACTAGTTACGTTATAACATTTTAATGAAGTGTGATTGGTTGCAATAAATATATGCACGTTAAACAAATGATGTGTATCATCAAAAGGCATAACCTTATTTCTTTTATTAGAAAGCCTTGAATTTTCAATAAACATATATTTGAATATTCAGATGTACTAAGATTTAGATATAATATAACATTGAACTAAATATTTCAAATATTACGATGTTATTTCACAAAAAAATCATATCATGATATGAGTACTGAATATAGGAATTATGTTGATTGTCACTATATGAATTACATATGAAATTAAATGTATAATCAATTTCAAATATTATAAAATCGTCATTTTAGAAAATTAGATAAAACATTTGTAATAGAAATTGTTTTTGAATAGTTTTATTGTAACCAAGCCTAATATGATTATTTCTTAAGAAATTTAACATTAATTACATCATTCATATGTCTATTCTTTATACTCAAAAAACTTTGAGAATCTAATATAATGCAATGTAAAATAGTTAGTAATATATTGTTTATAAAAATATTTTATTTTATAATAGACATTTGTTATTGTTATTGATCAAGTAATCAATATTTTCTTATTTTCTTGAACCGTGCTAAATATTATACCATGGAAGTGTTTATCAATTCAAATATATTGATCAAATTATGAAAGTACAAGCATATATTAAGTTAATAAGAATAAAGGAAATTATAACGATAAGCATGTAATAAACATTAATTAAATAAGAAAATAAAATGACCTTTATCATTTGTTGTGATGTAATTGAATAAAGATACAAGTCTTATTTTTGAATCTGAATGGTGTTAAGATTTCGTTACATATCTGATTCATACAGATTTATTTAGACTCATTAAGAGGGTTATGAAAAAATAAAACAAACTTAATGAATTAAATTTGAATAATTAATATTCAGTCCTGAAAAACAAGCACACTTAATGAAACAAATTTGAAAGACTGAGATTCAAGATCCATTAAGTACAAACAAATAAGGCCTAAAATAGTTATAAACAAAAAATTTCTAATTATATTATTCCTTAAATAACGATCTGTACATTTTTGTCACAAAATAACAATTGGTTCATTGTTCACTCCATAAAAAAGGAGAGAAACAAAAACAAGTTTTAGTATTATTTCTATTACAGATACCTTATGACTAATTAATTTATGTTAAAAAATTGAAAATTTATTTTATATTCCCTTCGTGATGTCATGCGACTAATTAAATTAGTCAATATTGTTAAGTCTAATCGTGATTTTATTAAAAAAAAATTATAGGCTTGGAGGTGAAGTTACGTTTTGAGTTAGTGAAGTAATGAGTTTAATTAAGTCAATAATGGCGATTTCTAATATGTACTTTATATAAATATCAACGTCAATGTGTTGAAATTTGTATTGAACATACTAGAATTTGACTTCAACGAGGCAACTCAATTTCCAATTAAAACTAATTTCATTTTTTCTTCCGTATCTCCACGTACAATTTCTGTTAAAAATATATGGTTTTATGTGTGCGCGCTACCACTAAAATATATAAATAATGTAATTGCCTTTCGTACTCAACATAATATTTTTTATTGTTTAAAGTAGTTAATTAAATTTGATCAATAGCCTAAGATGTTCATCTCTTCATTATATTAATATGAAAGAATTTGCAACTTAAAATATTTTGATATTTTACTTTTAAATTTTAATTCAAAAATTGAATGGATTTCATTTTTTAGTCCAAATTGATCTTTAGAACAAAATGTAACATACTCTTTGTGAGACAGGGCATAATACTCCAACACAAAAATATATGATCGACCTTTTTTTTATTTTTTTGCTAGAACAGGCATTTTCATATTTAGAAAGTGAGTACATATAGTATGGTAGAAAACCATAGCAGCGTACAAGAACCCTGGTTATTTAAGTAATAGTGATATACGAAAGGAAAGGAGGGGGGAGGGATACATAAGTGATGAGGTTAAATCTAAAGAGGTAGCTACGGATTTCCCATGCTTTGCCAATGCATCTACTAGATTATTTGCAGTCCTAGAGATGTGACCAAGTTCAGTGTCCGGCAACTCAGCCAACAGGTCCCTGCAGGTAGATAAAATAGTGAGACATTTTGGGTTATCTGATTTTTAATAAATCGAGCAATACCTCTGAATCTGTTTTGATAATTAGGGGGGTGAAATGATGATATTTTGCAAGGATTAGTCCATGGTATAGGCCAAGGAGTTCCGTGTGGACCACCTCGGTTTGATGAAGTGGTTGGGTGTAGCCAAGCATCCAAGAATCAGTAGTATTTTCGAAGACACCTGCAAGCCTCCTCACAAACCCATCCGTTCGGGTTCCATGGTGCGCCATCAATATCTAATTTAAATGAGTGCAAGAGCGGAGGGGACTAGCTAGTAGGCGAGTTGGAGCGATGGGCGGCTACATGGGCGACAAGAGTAGCCAAGGCGGTAAATTCATCGACTTGGAAGAGGAGTTTGTGTGGGGAAACAAAGTCATGCTTGTTGATGAAGACATTATGGTTACGATTGAGCCATAAATTCCAAAAGAATATAAGGTATGAGGGTAGCAAAGGGGACACCATAGGAAGGGGTGATCGGGGAGGAACCGGGCATAGTGCAAGCTTGTTTGAACCAGTAAAGGTGGTCTGTGGTAGGTGTGTGGATGTTAAAATAAGTCCAAAGATGTTTTTCCTAAGGGAAATGAAGGAAGATGTGAAGGATATCTTCATCAGTAGTGTGACAGAAAGGGCATAAGGCGCTAAGGAGTAGTCGACGGGCAACAAGGAGGGATAGGGTAGGAAGTCGGGAATGGAGGAGGAGCCAGAGTAAGGTTTTGATTTTAGGGAATATAGGAAGGGTCCAAATCCAATGAATAGTAGGAAAAGTAGGGACAATAGTATAATGTTTGATATAGAGCTGGTAAGCGGTAGCTGTAGTGAAGTTACCTGAGGTGGAGGGGAGACAGTAAGGGTGGTCGGTAGTCGTTGTGAGGTGTGATATAGTGCCAAGAGTAAGAGAAGTAATAGAAGGGGGAAACTCAAAGGAACAACAGTCAAAGAACCAAACCTTATGAGGGAGGATGGACGAGAAAAAAAAAAAAAAAAAGGGAAAAAGGTAGGTCGGATTCATGGCATAAGAGGGTCCAACTATTATTCGCAGCAAGTATGGTAAAGGTTGGTATCACATTTGTCACTCTAAAGGAGGTTATGTAGCGACCATATGACGCAATGTTCCAAGTTTACCCAGCATAATAAAAAGTTGGTTTTGGTAAGACCTTTATCCAAGTAAGAATCGATACGTGTTTTGTGCGGAAATGGGAGGGAGAGTATGGGACCAACGTACCCTATGTAGAGATATGTATTACCGCCCAAATTGTGTAACTAAGTTAATAGGGTTTATGAAAGAGTTTCTATTGGATGACTACGACAGCATAATTTTTTTCAAGTATTGAGAGAATGCCAAGCAGCCACGCCGAGTGCTTTGGGTGGTCCCACTATTCCCAGTCTAACACAAGGCAATGGAGTTTTTTTTTCCGCAGTAGAGACCTAGAGGAAATTGCGTTGCAGGCGATCAATGTGAAGGAGTGTTGTGGAAGGTAAAGGGGACTAGGAGACTTTCCCCACATCCATGAACCTTGATATCGCTCTGGATTGCAACATGACTGATCAAGAAAATGACCAGCTGCAACGTAGCACTAATTGCCAAAAGAGAACCAACCAACTATATACACACAAACAACTACTTTTCCGACCCAAAAAAAACCCCCCATACGGGTAAGTTACCTGGACAGTTTTCAACCTCCGACTTATTCAGTCCCAGACCATCACTTATTCGATTCTTCAACTCTCCGCTAAATCCTTGAGCCTGAAATGTTAACGCCATCACCACAAATCTCACTTCAATACCTATATCAACTCTCATCAGATAAGAAGACAGAACATCTACCCACCAGCCTTGGGCGAACACTTTTATCATCAAATCTGTACTAGGCCGAAAGGTTTGCATACACTACTAAAACAAGATCACCTCTCTATGCAAGCTTACCGAAGCTATTTCACTTCATTATGGGCCTGGCAATGACTATTATACAATCGTTAAATTAACTTCCCCAACCAAAAACTATCTCAATCATGTCTGAAGGATCGTGGTTTGTTGGGTCTCAATACCTCACAGTCCATAACTGGGAACCCAAGTTTAAACCCCAACAGCAAACTAATAAGTACTCTACTATTTGGATTCGTCTACAAGACCTGCCTACTGTGTATTATGATTCTCACATACACAAAAATCTCCGTCCTTTATATTGGCTCTCACTCATTAAAAAAATTGATTATGCGTGCCACGCTCATAACCCAGAGGGCGATACGCCGCGCCTAACAGCCTTTCTCGTCCGCCACTTAACCCGCCACTAACACCACCGACTAAATTCCTAACAAAACCAGGCTCCTACTCTCAACACATCTATTATGAGGATGCTACTTATTTTTAATGCTCTTGCGGCTCGGCTTGGGACATAAGAACAATTCAACCTGCACAGTTTCGTAACCCCTCTCAGCCTCCATACTTCCTATTCATCACCCCTCCCCCCCCGCATCGAATCTAAAGAGCACTGCCTAACTATTCTGACCGTTCATGTAGGCTCCCTATGACCAATGACCACCTGTCACATCCCTAAATTTTATAAACGGTCCAAAACCTCAAACCAAACATCCTTGGGACTCGATGCTAAAACAGTACAAAAACCTCAACCCATAATACTTTTGCTACATTGGACACCTCTCCTCCTCCTATCCACACCATACACCTCCTGCACAACCCACTCGTGTTAAGTCCCATTCCAACATAATTGCATCACCTGATGATTTAGACAATAAAAATAACCAGTTTCCGTCCCATAGTTCGATCATATGCCCCTCTCCCCTCATCTATCTATGCCTACCTTTGACCTTAGAAAAGCGGCGCCCATACAAATGGGTCCTATCTATGTGTCTCCTCATCATATAATATTCCCTCTGCAAACACCTACGACGCCGATTTCCAAGACAATACATTCCCTTTGGTACATCCTTCACTCTAACTACAACTCCACAAACCTTTACGTTTGACACATTATCATCCCCCCGACAAGCTACTTCTACAAAGCCACCTTCCTAACTCTAACTCCATATAACTCTACTAAGAATTATCCTATTTACAATTCTCTCGACGTCACCCCATGTTCAACACCACTGCATACTCCGCCGGTGGATACCGTGTATACATATCCCACTACTATAATTATGGATGCACCTCCAAGACCTTCCTCTTCATCATTAAACCTCCACCACATTACCAAAAATCAACATGTAGCAGCAATAACCTACTCACCCATCCTCGCAACTTCATTTCATCGCCCTCCTTTGAGCATGCACAGACTATACCACGCACCTGTGCAAATTGTATGAAATATGGAAGGAAAATAGTACTTATAAATGCTATCAAGTTTATTATCAGGCTACTTAAGGCCACTTGAAGATATTACAATCTCACTCACGCCTTCGCATGAGACGGGTATGGATCCTCATACTACTACGCAAATAGAAAACAACAAGTCTTGCACAATAACTAATAAATGTATCACAATTTACTAGATAACATTTACTAACTAACGAACTTCTAAAAGACTTCTTTGAAACTAAGAGACACATGTGGAAGATAAACATTTATCATTATTTCCACACTCCCCTTCATTGCGTTACACTTGATACTCCAATGCGCTCTTAAGACAACAAGCAAAAATATTTTTTCTAGGAAGTGCTTGTGGTAAGAGTCATCAAGTTGTTCTCAACCTGTCTGACATAATGCAACTGAATTTTTCGCCTTCGCTTGTTGCTTCTCGGATAATAACTTGAATGAAATTACTTTGATCTTTTCGTAGGATGATGGATTTCTTGGTAATTGCATTCTGATTTTGTTATCACAATACATAACAGTCCCCTTTTTTTTTGTTTATTCAACCAATGTCTTCAAATATTCTTCCTCAACCAAATAGCTTGATAGAAGTAGCCTTGATGCTGAACATATTCTGCTTACGGCATTGGATTGAGCATACACACACTTTGCTTTGTTGATGACCAAGAACAAATGTTGATCGCAAATAACAAGCATAACGAAGTACGCTCCTTCAGTCATCTGTACTTCCAGTCCCCATCACTAAAATCAAATAACCAATTCGAGATTCAATTTCAACCAAATTTGTTACATTATCCCATAATCCATTGTTCCAACATGGCAAGTAGGCGTAGACACGTTTGGCAGACTCCAACATGCACTTGGTTGGTTCTTAGTGATGAATCTGCATATAAACGAGCAGCAAACATAATATCTGGCTTGTTGAGTAGATATAGCAAACTTCCAATCAAACTCCTAAAAGTGAGTCTATCAAAACTTTCTTTTCTCCCACCAAAAATCTTTTCTAAACTATTCTCATTTGCTGCTAAATGGTATGGTCACAGACCTGCCAATACCATCATTTTGAATTTTTGAAGAATACTTTTAAATTATACTTCTTCTTTTGAAATAAAATTCCTTCTTTTCACTTGAAGAAACTTCGTGCCCAGACAACATAAATAATTTAGCATCCAAGAAATCACTCATTTCATAGCTGCATCTTCTTTCTTTAAATTTTGCATCATCTTTACACTCATTTCTGTAAAGAGCACATATCCACACAGAGACAAAGCATGATAATTGCGCCTAGATATGTTTCATAATCTTTCACATACAGTGCTTCACTTTACTTCTACAATCTGAAAATTATTTTTTCAAAATATGGTATCAATTCGTTGTACCAGCTGCTCTTATAGCTTGCTTCCTCAGCCCGTAAAGAGCGTTTTTAGTCTATACACCTTTTATCTCCCCCCTTGAACAAAAATCCTTGAGTTTCTCAACATAAATCTCTTCAATCAATTTTCCATCAAAATTGCGATTTAACACAAGTTGATCTCTTCCATTTCATTTTAATGTGGTGCAGCAAACAAGCAATTACAGTTCTAATTGTCTCAGACAAGCAACTGGAGAGAACGTTTCATAAAAATCAAACATACTCCTGAGTTTTTGCGTGGAAGCCTCTAGCACCAACCTTGGCTTTGTGCTTTTGAATACTCCTTCCTGATTGAGTTTTGATTTTGTAATCCATTTTAAGACTTTACAACTTCTCTTTCTTAGAATAGCCCACGCTCCCAAGTATTATTTTTTTCCGATCATGTCGAGACTTCTTCCATGGCTTTCCTTCCAAACTCATGCTATATTTGGCTTCTTCCTAATTTTCTGGCTCACAACACACCGGCAAAATTACATCTTTGATAAATGTCATGCACTTTTTGTTCCTCTTGGAGGCTTTCTTCATTAAATCTGCAATCGAGAGTTCTCCCCCTTCAGACATCTTCACTCTTTCTCATCCTCTCTGCTTAAAGATATGATAGCAGTATTCTCGATCTTTTTTCTCCTCCCAATTCCAATGTTGTTTTTTTTCATAAAAATGAAATCTCTACTAACAACAGTTTGTTAGTTTTGCCTATCGAAAGCCAAAATATAATCTTTTTTGTAACAATCACTATAAAAACCCCAAGAAGACACATGTTGACTTTGTTTCAATCCAATTTGTTTCTTTTCTCATCATGTACCTGAGCATAACAAATACAGAAACACCCAAAAATTTTAAATGCTTACCGAAGGTTTAATCCCTCCATTTCAATTGGTGTCTTGTCCTTTATGCCTTGTTGGACCCTGTTAAGAATTTGAACTGTGTTGCACTACTTCTGCCCAACACATATTTTGTCACCCTTTCTCCCTTTCCTCATTCATCATAGTTCTGCCATTTCAACAACTATGTTCTAATTTTTTCTTTCAGTACAAAAATACAAACCATTTTGTTGAGGATATACCCTGCTGTAAGTGCTGCTTCTGAATGCCTTATTTTTTGCAATAATTCTTTCAATTTTTGACTTGTTTGGTACTCACCTCCTCAATCAATTTCGAATGGTTTTGATGCTGCATGAACCTTTTTTGCTTCTCAACAAGGGGCTTTAAATTTCTATTTTCTTGAATGTACACATCTTCTGACTTTTCTATACAAGAAATAAACCCAGTCCTCTTGAGAATCATCAATAAAGATTAGAAAATACCTTTGACTTCCCCAAGATGGAGTCATAATCATTGGTCCCCAAATTCGGTATGAATTATTCAAACAATACACGTGCTTCTCCAAGAAAACAACACCCACCACCCCCTTTTTTGGAAAAGTACTAAATTCCTAATGTTGCTTTCCCCCATTAACAAACACTTTCATTCACATGTATCCAAACCTCAGATGTATCTTAAGGAAGCCTGCCACCATGTGTGTTTGCTTGAGAACTCTTTAAACCCAGAAATTTTAAGTGACAAATCTTTTGTGCCAAAGCACCATGAATCATCTACCAATTTCATTTTAAATGCATTGTATACTGAAAAATTGCAAAGGAAATAATCTTTTTTATTATCTTTACACTTTACGTTTGTTCAAACAATGACGTGATTTGGCTCAATTTTAAAATATATCATAAACTTGCAATAAATATCTCTAAACACAAGAGAACTAACCATTTTTCCTCCATGAGTTGACAACACTCGCAAATTTCTCCAAGTCAAGGAAAACATAAGAACCTCATGAAGTTTCTTACCACTCCTTTTATGTTGATCGAAATATAAACCATTATAACCTTTCGCATAAACTAGGCTTCATTCCCCTCTTCACTGTAGGACATTAGATGATATTTATTAATTGAGAGGAAAAAGCCTTTTCATCTCCCGTCATGTGATTAGTACAAACCACTATCACATAACATTCATTGCTTTTTGTTTGACAATCAAGAATTTAGAAAGCAAAGAAAAGATTTTCTTACCCTTTCTTCCTCATAACATTTTTCAAAACACCAAAAATTGGCTTGCTCCCGTTTCTTGTGCCAACAATCCTTTTCAACATGGCCAACTTTTTACAAAAAAGTTACATGGGGCTTGCCTTTTGTGTCCAACATTTTTCTTCTGCATTGTGATTAGTCTTTATTGCAAATTTTACAAAAAGAACTAGAGTTTTTCTCACCTTGTTCTTCAACCTTCTTGGAAGAACCAATCATGAAATCTCTTCTTCTTTTTGGCTTTTTGATTTTTTCTTTAACACGACAGATTATTTTAAGAATTTTTAGAAAAACGCATTTTTTTAGACTGTAAAGGCCGTCTCTTAGGTTGATCTTCACGAAAAAATCTTCGCTTCTCGATGTGGCACGGAATGATCCAACTCCCCTTTTATGGAAAAAAATCTTAGAAAGATCTTTCGGTCTCCACTCCTCAGTGATTGCAACAACATGTCTCATCTTTTCTGTGACACTAATTAGAATCTTTTCCACACTTGTTGGGTCAGACTTGTATCACTATGATTTCTCATTTCATTAACAATATTCATGACGCTTTGTGCAATATCAAAATACCAATTTTTCAGATTCTAAAAATCTATCATCTTTAAATTTTGAAATCTCTCTTCTAGAGTTTGAAGATTATAGTGCATACGGTTTCGTCACCATACAACCCCCCCCCATGTTTCCAGAAAATTTACAAGCTTTCCTTTTGCAGTCCAAACAGTAAGCAATAATATTTGCAAAATACCAGACTCTTGAGACTCCCCATTAGTGGATTTTGCTTAAGAAGGCCTTTTGCATCTTGACGATACTTAACCTCAAGATTTTTCATCTCTGCTGCTGTAGATCACCATCATTTTCTGGCTCTTCAAGCCATTTGCAAACGAGAGTCCACAAACTTCAGCTTTAAAATGTGTTCTCATTCTTATTTTCTCAGTATAATCCAAAATCAGTTCCATCAAAAATGGAGTAAGAACAAACTGAAAATCATCACCAAAAAATCACCTGCATTTGTTTAATGGATGCCATATTTTTTTCTTCACCTAACCCAGATTAAAACGCAAAACCTGCTCTTGATACCAATCTGTATGAAATAATTGAAGGAAAATTAGTATCTTTATAAATCAGCTCAGTTTATTATAGGCTACCTTACGGTCCACTTGAGATAATTTAAACAATCATCAACTACATCACTATTACAATCTCTACTCCAAATACAGAAACACAAAATGTCTTGCACAAAATAACTAAAATACATGTATCACAATATTTCCTAGATCATTTAACTACGGGAAATATCTAAAAGACTTCTTTGAAAACTAAGAGACAATTTGGAAGACTAAACATTTCTGCATTAATTTTCACAAAATACACAACCACTTGAGACCAACCACTTTTTCATCCATCCCATCCACTCTGTTTCACCCCCCACCTTTTCCCTTTGCAAGGACCTCCATTTTACACCACCTCATTCCACTTCCGCACAGCCCGACGCCCCTGAATATATCCTGCGAACCTGTCGGAGGATGTCAAAATAATGCTACAGAAAATGAACATGTTATTCTGTGTAACAACTACCGCCACGGGCACAATCAAACTCGTTCCTCCAAGGAGGACTTCACAACTAACTACAACATGACAATGCTCTTCATCTTCTTAACATCCAGGAAATCACTACGACAGACCTTCACAACAATCTTGTGGACTTTTACGAAGCAGTCACACACGACCCTCCACAGGTATCATCTTGGATTACACCCCCACCCATGAACTCATAGAACTCATTCGCCCAGGAAACACTATTGCCGTTGATCACTGTCCCAACACATGGCACATCTTTTCTCCCATCATCATTATGCTCGACGTCCCCCACTACATGCGTGATTGGGACAACACCACATCCACTTATGGACGAGGGACCTTCAAACATGCACGAGACATTCATGGAGACCCTTACCTTGTCCCCTCCACTGACGCTCTCCATGCCCGAAAACCTCAAAAAAAAGTATCTTGTCAAAATACCAAAGACCTTGGAGACCGCATCACTCAACTTCAACTATCAAGGTGGGACCACTATCCACACTCCAAAATAACTTTCTGAAAACTGGTCCGACGTTGAATGACAACCACCTACTTAAGGAGCTCCCCAGCTCACACAGCTTGGCAATGCACCTCTCAATGTCTCTGGCTCCGGGTGGAAGCGTCGATCCACCAATTTTGATTTTATGAAGATAATGTTATGGAATTGCCATGAAGAAAAATGCCCTGAATTTCGTAGAGCTCTGCGTTTCCTACTCAACTGGAATACCCCAACTATTCTCTGCTTGACTGAAACCAAAATAGAAGACCATGGATCACTATTGGATGAGTTCATTTACACTGATCTCATCCAAGCATATGCTAAAGGATACTCTAAAGGAATGGTTGTTCTTTGTCGAGGTGACACCATCTCCGTTTACTCCAATTATTGTTACTGCTTCCAATTAAATCTCAAAGCGACATCCGTATCTGCTTCTTCAACGCCTTGGTTTCTTTTCTCACTCTAGTTTATGCCAGTAACCAATGTTCTGTCCTGCGCTAGACAAAAACTATGGGATAATCTTCACATTTTCTATCCCCGAGCCCATGTCATGGCTCCTTTGTGGTGATTTTAACGAAGTTGTTAGCTCTTCGCAAACAAGAGGAAGAATACTTGAAACTTAAATCTCGCGTTCAGTGGTTGCCTGATGGTGATGCCAATACTCGCTTTTTTCATCTATCCACTGTTAAACATCATCGCCGCAATCGTATCTCAGGCATACAAAATTCAGTTAGGCAATGGATATCGACCATCACCAAATCAACAACACTATTGTTAACTACTTTACCCACATCTATACCACCCAACTCACTCACTCTACCCGCTCATCGCCCTTCTTTTCTCTTTTGGGTCTCACTTTAGAACAACAATCACAACCTAATGAGACCCCTCTGTGACGCTGAGGTAGTTCAGGAAATCCAATCCTTCAAACCCCTTAAAGCTCCGGCTCCCATTGGTTACACCCCGTCTTGCTTCCAAATATTGGCATTCCACCCAAAGACACTATTATTCACCTCTAGAAAACTCTTTCTCCATATCCACTCGTCGCACCGCCTACCTCAACGAGACTAATATTACTCTAATCCCCAATGTTTCACTCACCCGACACATTAATCAATCTCGGCCCATGTGGACTTTTGTAATACTATTTTTATAAAACCATTCTAAACTCATTGTCCTCGTATTCGCCCCTGACCTCCCTTCTCTTATTAGTAACCCCTCACACAAGCAGCTGACAGTGCATTAATTGTCCAAGAAGCTCTCTATTCTTTCGGAAGAAAAAGGGAACCATAGGGCTTGATGCTAAAACTCTACTTATATAAAGCTTTTTGATCTTCTTGGATTGGTCCCAGTTTTCACTCTTCCCTTCTCCATCTTAATTTCCCCAGCCTCTATCAAATTAATTCTGGACTTGGTACTACTACTTTCCTCTATTTTATTTTCTTATGATGTACCGAATGGTACCCCACCCCTTTCTTCCACCTTCTCGCGTAATCATCCGTCAAGGAGATCCTTGTTCCCCGATCTATTCATTATTTGTATTGAATCGCGTTTCACGTTCATGACATGTTTGTCCTGCAACCAAACTTGGCACCCCAGTTAAGTTAAGCGTACAGGTTTCTTCCCTCTCCACTTCTCTTTGCGATGACCTTGTCTATTTCTTTTCCCAAGCCACACTTCAAAAACGCCCACTCTACTATTCTTACATTTTTAAAACATCTCAAACATTTATCCGGACAACATATTAATTTCTCTAAGTCTAAATTATTTGTTCTCGTAACAATCGACTCACCCAATGACATGCCTTTTCCCGCACTAAATATCAATCTTTCAGAACCATTTTGGGAATCTTGGGTTTTATCATGCCTAATTACATCCCGCTCATTCTATTACCAATTCAACACCTTGATTCACATTACCACCTGCCTTCAAGGTTGAAGAGTACACTCTTGCTCTTACGCTAGCAGGATGCACCAACTCTATTAAATCCCGCTCTCTGCTATCTCTGCATAGGCTCTGCAGCTCAACTCAATAAGTGTATTATTGGATAATAATTGTAAATATAGTTAAACTTTTTAACGAAATTATTACTGACTCAATCCTATTTTATATTTAGTTAACCCCTTTAAATAATTAAAATAAAACTTATTATTTATTGTCTGGTGATGTAATGGGTTTTAGAAAATAAAAGAAAAATCATTTTATTCTTGAGCCATGACATAATGAATTAAGTAGTTAAAAAAAGTATGTCATACACATACACACAACTTAATTACTAGCTATATCATTATAATTATTTTGTGCTGGGAGAAAATGTATGATTAAAATTGAGAAACATGAACAAATGAGGATGCATATATAACCAACTCTGGTATATTACAGAACAATTATAGTCGTTACATCCAGGTCTTATCACTAATTTATATGATTTATTAACTAGTTGTAATTTCATGTGACTAAATTAATCATTATGATTAGGCTTATCTTGATTTTTCTTTGTTTTGAAAATAATAATAATAATAAAAAAAGAATCTTGGTGGTTAAGCTACGTTTAACATTTACTTTGAGATAGTGATTTCGAATGTCTAAAAGTCAACGTTATTAGTGTTAAATCATCTAGTATAACATATTAGTATTTGACTTCAAGAAAGAAGCTCAACTTCCCAGTAAAAGTATTATCATTCCTTCAAAATTTCATGAGCTAATCTATGAAATGTGAAGTAACGCGTTATTATTTCAATCGATGTTCACAACTAGCTTTTTTTGTGTGTGTCTCAAGGGCAATTAGTAAGCCTAGCCTTACATCCTCATCTTCCTTTTATTATCATACTCAGTTGTTTTAATTTGAACTAGTGTTATATTAAATTGGTTGGACAAATTGGTGCAATTTATATTTGTATAATCATCATCCCACTTTGATCAAATCTGCACAATCCTAAAAATGCCTCACAACATTAAATGGCGATTATGTATTGAACCTGAACCAAATAGGTGATCATTGAATTTAGTTTATTTGCCCTATTTCTTGTCATAAATTTATTAGGAAAAAAATTTAATATTTTGAATATTCTTTTTGTTGTAAGAAAGATTTTAGGACTCTATAAATATAATTTGTTTCTTCTAACTTAATTAACATCACAATATAGTCCTAGGGTTTTGAAAGTTTTGATAGTGGAGGAGTATATTTTAAACCTCTTTGTATTCCGAGGGAATTGATTAAGATTTCTCTCATATTTATGGTGAATTTCTCATCTTTTGACGTATATTAATTGATCGTACCATGTTAAATTTGTGTCTTTTGATATATTTCTCGTTTATATTCTTATTCACAAAATTTTAAAATTTATTTTTTTCTAACTTCGGCATTACACTTGCTTAGTTTGATACTAACACATTCTAGCCTTTAAATGAAAGGGAGAAGTAGTTAAAGAAAAAGGAGTTTACTTTGAAAGAGTAAAAGTAATTAAAATAATTCTAAATTTATAGCGTGGTCGTCCCCAAAAGTCCATTCCACGTGCTTACCCCACTCATCCAACTATTACATTACAGTTTACAATATAAATATATATCAGCACATATGCAATAAGTCTGAAGAAAACTTCCCTGCCCTGTTATACTCTCTTTCTCCTATAATTAACATCAACTCTTTCAATACTCTCTTTTGCATCTTCATTTTCTTGCTTCAGGTAAACTTATCTATCAAATTTTTGTTCATGGGTGTGTTGGAACATATTTCAATGGACAAATTCTTTGATTATTTTTTGTGATTTACCAATGGGCCATCCTGCTATTTAACTTTTGTTTCTCTCTTGTTTGTCACTTATATCCTTTTCTTGGATAAAGAAACAGTCTATGCCTTTTTTCTTGGGACCAATATCTTAATTTGACCACTCCAAATTTGTTTTAACTTCATTTGTGTTTTGCTAAATTTGGTATTCAATCTTACTGGACAATATGAAAATTGTAGCTCCTCCTTTTGGCAGGATCTTGAACATCGTATGGGGATATCGTTTACATGTCCACTTGCTTCTCATACTGATTTGGAAAACAGTCTTGAATCTGTAATTGTGAAGTCTATCAACTTTGGTGATAATGAGCATAAGACGCCATTACGATCTATTAGCTTCAAAATTGAAGATTCTGAACCTATAGTGATGCAATCAGATGGTTCAGGAAATATGCTGATAGAAAAATCTGTCAGCTTAAGGACAAAGGAAAATGTAGTTGCCTATCCATCTTCAGATGATATGATGAATCAACAAAGTACGAAATCGCCTTTGTTGGATTGTAGCAGCAGCCCAAAACATGAGGCAGCTGTAAAGTTGCAGAAAGTATACAAGAGCTTTCGAACAAGAAGAAAATTAGCAGATTGTGCTGTACTCATTGAGCAGAGTTGGTATGTATTTTTTTAATTAAGACGAAAAGATTTTATTTTTAAAGATTTTATTGGGAAAGACAAGGCACTAAACAAGATGCCTGACAGGATAACATCGAAGAATACCCACGTCTATCTTCCCTTTTTCGATTTGAACCAAGAGAAAAATAACCACCCGCAATGTGATATAAGTCATCAAGTAATTTTCACCAAACATTATAACACAATAATAAATCAATCACACAAGACACCAATCTTGTGACGTGGAAAACCCTTCGATTGAGAGTAAAAAAAACCACGGGACCAAAAGCTCCACTATAATCACCAAGAGTTAACAATAGTTCCCAAATTGGTCCCAAACAATCCAAACAACAGCAACAACAACATAAGATTGCAACCAAATCCTAGAGATTAAAAGGCAGCAAATCCACCAATTCGGCATCTACTACGGTTCACGACAGCAAACTGAAGCTGCAGACCACCAAAATCCAACTCTGTCAGTTCCTACTCAAAGATTGAGATGAAGAACAATATGCTGTCCAAAAATCCCTCAATCGACAAGACCGAAGCGGGAATCGCATTTGAAGTTGGTTGTTAGGGCTGGATTTTTTGGGAACTGCGAATTTTCTCTCTTTTTCTTTTTTCTCGTCTTTTGTCTTGCCAGAAAACTCTCTCTAGTCGTCTGAAATAAGACTTAAAATAGGCTTATATTGGGCCTCATAAGAATGGCCTTATGGGCAAAATGTGGTCAAATTGGCTTTTATTTATCCACAAGGAAGGGAAAAGACCCATAAACCACAATTCTCCCCCCTCACGACTATGTGGAGGAGAAGACCGCCATCCCGCGACCATTCAACAATCTTCAAACTTTCCCCTCTTGAAGCTTTAGTCTCATTCGGGAACCATTGTCATTTGGATGATCTTTTCAGCTCAAGCAATTTGAAGCCAAACAACTCTCGATCCAATGGTATCCTCACATCATGTGTTTATACCGACCATGGAACGAGAATTCTTGCCAAGATGTATGCCTTTGACTGTCACAATACGTACTACCTCTCTTGAGCAACAACCAAGTGCCCCAAGAATCTCTTCATCCAAAGCAATTCTTTCAGCTTCAACTACAGCAATAAGCTCACTTCTGTATAGATAGAGCAACCACATTTTTGCAATCTAATTGCCAAGACACAGCTCCCCCCTGCAAAAGTAACCAGTACCCTGAAGTAGACGCGAGTTCACATCACCAAGCCATGTCGGCATCGTATACCACAAAGAATAGGCTTTTCCCTGTACCACACACAGACTCATACAGAAGTGCCACAAGACTCATAACCCACGTCACAGCATCCAATGTTCTCTTCCGGATTAAAGAAAACGGCTACAACTCCAGACAGCGTGAGTCAATACCGCTTCTTGTACAAACATGCATACCATCAAACGACCAACGCTGAAGCATAAGGACCTTTCTTCATATCTTCTCTCATCTCACTAGAAGACACTGTTTCGTGCTCAATTTGAAGTGCATAGCTAAAGGTGTACTGACAACCTTAGCTTTGTCCATGCGAATCGCACGTTACTTTCTGAATGTATTCTCTTGTGATAATACCAATTTCTTGCCTTTCTAATCACGACCAATCTTCATCCCAAGATCTGCCATTTGGCTTGCTGGTCCTAAGTCTTTCTAGCAAAAGACTTCCAACTCTTGCTTCAACTTCTGATCCTGCAAGTATTATGACCAACACAGCATGTCATCAACATACAGCAACACAATAATAATAGTCACCATCAGAACTTTGTGCACAAAAACACAATGGTCTGAAGAAGTCTTCTTTGAAGCCCTGCTTGACTCATAAAAGAACCAAACTTCCTGTACCCCTGCCTGGGGCTTTTGTTTCAAACCATACAACTCTTCTTCAATTTGCAAACTAATTTCTCTTTACCCTTGACTTCAAAACCTTCAGGTTGCCATATAAATTTCTTCATCTAAGTCACCAGAGAAAGCAGTTTTAAACATCCATTTGCTCAACTCACATCTAGACTTGCAGTCCAAGCCTAGAAAACCACAACGCATGGATGACATCTTCACACTGGGAGAGAAATATCTCATCAAAATCAACTCCCTTTTCTGATTAAATCCCTTGAACAACTAATCTAGCTTTGTCACCCGGTGAACGGATTACCATCTTCAATCATGTTTCACACTTCACCCGCAAAACCCCCTTGTTTTTCAAAGCTTTTCTTTCTTTAGGTAACTTAACCAAATCAAGGTAATGATTATCATGCAGGCTTTATCTCTCTTCCATAGCATCAACCACCTTCTTTTTCTTCACTTTCCATGGCCTCTCAAGACTCCAGGTTCTCCTCCCCCGTCAGTCAAGAGTTACTACTCATTGGGAGAATAACGAGATGAAGGAATTCCTCTCTACTATATCGTCTGAGAGAACTCTCTGGAGCATCTATAATGGGTTGTTGGACAACCACATTCCATCTTGCACGGAGCATCAACAACATCATTCCGGTCATTCTGACTGATCACCATTTCATATCACTTGATTTTCATCATTATGAAGATTTTCTTTTCTCCGGTGCAAATAGCACGGAACTGGATCAACATCAACTAGGCTCTCACTACTCTGAAAATCAGCCTTGTCAGCTTTGTCAAAATCTCAATTGTTGGTCTTCAAAGAACACACATCACACGGCTTCTAACATTCTTCTTCACAGGATCATAGAAACGATAGCCAAATTCATCTTGACCATAACCAATGAAGCTACACTGCCTAGTTAACTCCCACTTGACCTTTCATCCTTAGGAACATGTCAAAGGCTTTACACCCCAAACTCTAAGATGATCATAAAAACATTCTTACCAGTCCAAACTCTGTCAGACATCACCATCTCAATCAACAGCAGGAGAATAAATTGATACATAAAGGCCAGCATAATTGAGTGCTTCTCTTTCTGCCCAAAGAGTCTGACAGCTTAGCATCTGAAAGCATACATCTAACCCTCTCAACTAAGTTCTGTCATCCTCTCTGTAAACCATTTAACTGAGGAGTCTTTGAGGAGGTTTGTCGATGCCTAAACTCCTGCTCTCGCAAATAGCTATCAAAGGACTCAATATACTCACCACATATCTGAGCGGCATGCCTTTTCAATGTCCTCCTGTTTTCTTTCAACCAAGGCCGGCCTGAAATTCTTCTTAAAACACATCAAGTACTTGATCCTTGGACTTCGAAAGGAAATACCCAGATTTGCGAGAATAATCATCAATAAAATCCACAAAGTAAAGTGCAGCACCATCCATGGGATCTTAACCTTAAAAGGGACCACACAAAGCGAATGTACCCACTCTCGCAAATCAAGCTTTCTTGAAGGCGATACTCTGAAAAGAAACTCTTTTCTGTTTACCGGCTACGCACTGAACACATTCTTCAACTTTGCTTGTTTCCTCCAGAAGCAAATTTTTTCTTAGCCAAACTATCAATCCCCTTCTCGCTCATATGACTCAGCCTTCTATGCATAACTCTGATAAGTATCATTCTCACCAATTTAACTGAGTCCCTCTGAGGGATGGAGCCCTGAATACATACAAATTAGAACAACTTGTCACCACGGGCCACAACCATCAAACCTCTAGTAAGCTTCCACTGGCCGGAACACAAGTGTATTAACATAACCCTCAGCATCAAGATATCCACAGAAATCATTCAAGCGAACATCTGGAGCATCTTGAATTATTGAGAACTAGTTTGGAACCATTGTTTACTTTCCAAACAACTGTCCAATGCCAATAACTTCAAACTTCATGATTATTGCCCATTTTCAACGTTTCCAAAATTCCCTGAGTATAAGAAGAAAATAATTCCTTCTTTGCTTGACAGATGAGAATAGCACCAGATCCACAACCATCTAGACTCATCACGAACAAGATTAAGCATTTGCATCACAAGAAACAAGAAGATCATCATTAGCAACACAGCAACACGCTTTTCATTATCGCTTCTCTTCTTTTGTTGTCTCATATCCTCTCTTTGTGCTTGTAACATATTTCATGATATGCCCAGTCTTGTGGCTATAGTCACACGTAATATCTTGTATTAGACTTTGACTTGCTTCTACTTTACTTCTATCATTCTGACCTCTGTACTTGTTTTTCTCCCCCTATCTTCAGTACCAAAACATCGGAGTGTGAAGCCTGAAGAAGATTAGGCTTGAGATCTTCTTCTCTCATTTCTTTTCTTCATTCAGACCCACCACTCTGAGTATATTTCCCTGGTTACAACACCACTGTTAGCAAATCAGTCAAAGAAACTCTAAGAGGTTCCCACGAGTCTGGCAAGTATTAAGCCAAAGTCCCTGTATCTCATCATCAAACTTTTACCCCCATTCCGGACAGCTTGTCCAAGAAACCTGAAATCAGTAATTATCAGAAATAAGGAGTGTGCCCTCTTTATACTGATATTCATCAATTGTTTCAATGGAACAACTTGTTGTTTCCAGTCTTCGAAGCATATAGTGTCTCGAGCTGTCCCACACTTGGCATTGTCTCATTCCCAAGATGATTTTCTAACATTATTTCAACCCTTGTCATAATAGCTGCACAACCCTGCAGATGCTCAAATTCCATTATTCTTCATCTCCCAAAGATTTAGCTTATTAGAAGCAAACCATATGCATCTTCTGACAAACATATAAGATCTTTCGCTTGCCTTTTCCAAATAGATAGTTCCTACCATTTAACACAGTAACGAACCATTTGCTCATATTTGCCTCCATCATTCAAACGACAATCACAATAACCATCTCTGATACCACTTATTGGAAAGAACAAGGCACTAACAAGAATGCTGACAGGATAACAAGCGGAAGAATACCCAGTCTATACTTTCCCTTTTTCGATTTTGAACCAAGAGAAGACAATAACCACAATCAATGTGATAGTAAGGCATCAAGTAATTCAACCAACACGTATAACAAGACCATAATCATCAATCCACAAGACACCAATCTTTTACGTGGAAAACCTTCGATGTGAAGAGTAAAAACCACGTGACCAAAAGCTCCACTATAATCACCAAGATTACATATTTTTCTCGGCAAAATTGGTCACAAACAGTGCAACCACGAGCAACACAATAATATTGCACAAATCTAGAGAATTAAAGGAGCAAAATCACCAATTTCGCAGCTACTTTTCAAGACACAAACTGAAGCTGGCAGCCCCAATCCAACTCTGTCAGTTCTAATCAAAGATTGAGATGACGACAATAGCCTGTCCAACACAATCAGCTCAATCGACAGAAACGAAGCGGGAATCGCAATTGAAGTTGGTTGTTAGGGCTGGTTTTGACTGCTCTCGAATTTCTCTCTTTTTCTCCCTTCTTTTGGCTTTTGCCATAAAACTCTCTTCTATTATCTAATACGACTTTAAAATAGGCTGATTTTTTCCTCATAAGAAGGCTTATGGGCAAAAATGGGTGGTCCAAATTGGGCTTTTATTTATCCACATGAAGGGAAAAAGCCCCATAACCCAACAAGATTTGCATTTTTGTGATACCACTTTTCGAATTTGTACAAGGTGAGTTATTAGATTTTGGCAGACTCAAACATAGTCCATTTCCTTTTTGATCTTGAAAGCACGAAACACAATTTCGCGCTGGTCAAGAGCAAGAACTAGAGCTGCAAAGGTAAATTTAGATCACATCAATGAAGATTGTTTAAGTTATTCTTAAATTTGACGAACTTTTTTGTTTATTTATGTAGGTAGGCAAAGGCTTATCTAAGAATAGCAAAGCTAGAAAACTTGCTTTACAACATTGGCTTGAAGCTGTAAGTAAAACTGTTTATGGTTTCTTGATTTTGTCTTTTTGGATCAGTTATGTATTATCAGGCACTAACATGGATGTGGTTTTTTTATATAAACAGATCGATCCACGACATCGTTATGGACACAACTTGCATTTCTATTATGTTCAATGGTTGCATTCTCAAAGTAAAGAGCCATTCTTTACTGGTTGGATATTGGAGAAGGAAAAGAAGTTAATCTTGTCGACAAATGCCCCCGATGGAAACTTCAACACAATTGTCATCAAGACCTTGGTCCTTATGTCTTATTTCCCCCTTTTTTTTTTGTTTCTATCTCACCCTAAATACCGTTTTCCCATAATAATTTGCTTGTAATATTTGATATTTTTAATAATTACTTACCATGAGTGGTTTCTTTTCTTTGAAAATAGATGGAAAGAAAGGCTTATGAGGTCACAGTGGACGACGGGAATCTCTTCTACAAAGAGACTGGGAAGCTCCTTGACACCACTGGTGAACCAAAAGGTGCTAAGTGGATATTTGTCCTCAGCACCTCGAAAACCTTATATGTTGGGAAGAAAAAGAAAGGAACATTTCAGCATTCCAGTTTCTTGGCCGGGGGCGCGACTTTAGCTGCTGGCAGGATAGTTGTGGAACAAGGAGTCTTGAAGGTATAGTTATAATCTTGAATCACTAGAAAACTTTTTTCTTCAATTTCTGAATCAGCAGCTTATCGATGAACATCCTCTGGATGCTTAACTCTTTTCTTGTTTTTCTGTTTTCAAGCAGGCTGTCTGGCCTCACAGTGGACATTATCGACCTACTCCAGAAAACTTTCAAGACTTCATTTCGTTTCTTAGGGAGAACGATGTGTACCTAAGCGATGTTAAGGTACATAATTATACTTCACTGTTGATTCATGATTTTCTCTGCCATTGGAAATGCCAATGCTGATTAGTATGAACTGATGCAGCTTGATTGTGTCGACGAAGAAGATTCTATTGGCAAGAAGAGTGGTGTATACCTCAGACGTAATGCTTCAGATGATGACGTAGGTCAAAAAGATGGTCTGGAGACTGGAGAGAATGAGTTTTGAGCCGTAACGACTTCAGATACAAATGAGTTGAAAGAAGAAGCAACTTTTGCTGCTTCATCTCATAGCTTCAATTACAAACTGGCTAATCTACGAATTCCTAACAACGATGATTTACTAGAGAAATTGGCAAGTGAAAGTGCAGCTGTTGAATCCATTTCACCAGCAGATGGATATGAATCAGCAGAAGAGTTAATTGATATTGAACAAGAAAGTAAAGAACATATAATTCCACAGGAATCTATACTGAAGAGGATAAATTCACACAAGGGAATGAAGTCATTTCAATTAGGGAAACAATTGTCTAGTAAATGGAGTACTGGAGCTGGACCTCGAATCGGATGCTTAAGAGATTACCCTTCGCAACTGCAATCACATGCATTAGAAGAAGCTAACTTGTCCCAGAGGAGTGTTTGTCGTCTCAAGTTATATTCAAGGGCATCAAGCTTTAGTAGGGAAATGCAAGTGTCCATGTTCTCTTTATCACCATCACCATCATCGTAATCCATTCGGTAAGGATCTAACATCTCTTCATCAACGACCTCTAACTCATGAATAGGATTATTCTCATTATTATTCGTTGTGTATAGACAAAAATGACATAGGAATTCTTTCACATTCTTTCTAGGAATTCTTTGGCAGATTTTTTCTAGATGTATTCAACTTTGTATACAAATCTTGTTCTTAATATCAGAAAACAGAACCACGTATAACGTTCATCAAAGTTTCCTTTTGGCTGAAAATTTGCGCTTGAGATGATTACTTTTGATGGTTTTTTTAAAACCTAAATCGCCGTCCATCCGTTTAATCCTCACATTGTTTTTAGTCAACTTTACTATTCAATTGGTACAAGCCATTATTACAAAGGATAGTATTGGGAGTTGAAAAGAAAAGATTTGGTAAATTGGCAATTGGTAGATTTGCACCATTTTTTACTTTGCTATTTTACATATGTCATTAGTGACATAGGTATGGTTTTTATCCTTCCTATAAATATAGCATTCCTGCTCATTTGTAAACACACAAGGTAGAGAGAAAAAACCATTTTGAGAGCAAAGGGAAGGGTATTCCATATACTTACAAGAAAATAGTTCTGTGAAGAACATAGAGTTGTGATCGAATTTTAGTAAGAAACTGAAACCACAAGGTGTTGTTCCGTTTGAGTGTGTATAGTCACTTGGTATTATTCGTGACTATAACAGTGTAAATTCCTTACTATATAATATCAATGCTCCTCTTGGCCCGTGGTTTTTCCCTTATTTCAGAATGGTTTTCCACGAAAATCCTTGGTGGTCGTTATTTTCCCATTTTCATTTCCATTACTTTTACCATATATATTTTTGTGGTCTTGTCCCGCATTTTCCCAACAACTGGTATCAAGCCCAAGGTGTTTTCTGATTTTGAGTATCATGAATGGTTCTCCGATGACGACCTCTGAAGAATTTCAGGATTATGACAATTATCTTGCTATGGGCATCAATTTGATGAAGAAATTCAAGGCTTGCTTCTTCTTGGTTCCCTACCAGATCATGGGAAACTTTTTAGAACTCAATTGTCAAATTCTTCTGGCTTCCGGATGGTGTGATCTCTATGGATTTCCCGCCAGATATGTCCTTGAACGAAAGGACGAGAGAAAACTCAAGGTTCCTCTTCGTCATATGTCCTGATAACTGCCCCCAGGGGGAGACAATAAAATCTTAGTTCTCAGCATAGAGAACAATGACAAATCCAAAGGCAGACTTAAGGATATTGATTGCTATCATTGTGGCATAAAGGCACACAAAGACGTTCCTGCAGGAAGTTGAAGAGGGAGAACAAAACAAAGAGGAAACTAAATAAGATGGCCATGAACAAATTGCTAGCCACCGTCACACTGAAGATCTTGTTACCGTTTCTGATGCAACATGATAAATATTGCTTGTGATGAGTCAAGCTGTTTTGTGGACAAACTGGTGCCACATCTCATGTTACATCAAGGAAGGATTTTTTTCTCTGCCTACACTCCTGGTGATTTTGGAAACCTTGATTATGGTAATGATAACTGTTTCTGGGTGGTTGGTATTGTACAATTTTGTTTGGAAACTAGTGTTGGAACTAAACTAGTTTTGAACAATTGAAACATTCTCCTGATGTTCGTCTTGCACCTAATTTTTTGTTTGTGTTTTAGATTATGAGGATATGTTTTAGTACACACTTGTGACTGAAATGGAAGCTCATTAAGGGTTCTTGGTTTGTGCTCGTGGTAACAAACGTCGTGGTCTATACTGGACTACGGCCTCTGCTTGTGTGCTATGGTGAATGCGGTTGAGAGCGATAGCTCTTCAACATTATGCACAAGAGGCTTAGCCCACATTAGGGAAAGGACTTAATGTTCTAGCCAAAAAATTCTTGTCAAATTCCAAATTGCTAAATTAAAAAATGTGAGCACGCTTGGCTGGTAAACAAATAGAGTTCTTTAATCCTACCCTCCTTCGAGAAAGACAGATTGCTTGGTTAGTGCACTCTATTTATGGGGTCCTGAAGAACAAAGACATGGGTGGTGCACTTTACTTTGTCACTTTCATTGATGATTGCTCGAAAGAAAACTTTGGGTCTATGTCCTTGAAGATAAAGACCAAGTGTTAGGTGTCCTTTAATTCAGTTTCAGGCTTCCAGTTGAAAGAGATACTGGAAAGAAATTGAAATGTATTCGTACTATCAGGTGGTGAATATTGGTGGAAACATTTGCTGATACTGTCAGCCTCAAGGTATTAGACCCAGAATACTCCTCCCAATACTCCTCAGCTTAATGGGTTGGCTGAGAGGGAGAACAGGACCTTGATGAAAGAGTTAGATGTTTTCTTTCTGAGCAAAGTTGCCAAACTGCATTTTAGGGTGAGGCCTTTATTGACCGCTGCACATTATTAATCTATCTCCTTCTGGTGCGTTGCAAAGTGATGTACCGCAAATAGTGTTGGTATGGAAAGGATGTTTCCTATGACCATTTGAATTATTTGGTGCAAAGCTTTTGTCCTGTGCCGAAAGATGAGAGGGTCAAAATTATATCCAAGACAATCAATGCATTTCATTGATATGGCCTAGATGAATTTGTACAACGGCTATATGATGCCAATTGAAAAGAAACTTGTGAGAAGCCCGTGATATTATTTTCCATGGAGATCAAACAATTGAAGATATTGACAAGCGGAGAAGGTGAATCTTCAAATTTTGATGTATCGTCATCATGATGAATTCCCCACACAATGTGCATGAAGTTATTGTTTGTAATCATGTGGACGGCCCAGAATCATTATCAGCATCAACATGTTGATGTTGATAATAACAATGATATTGTTATTGATGATCCTGTTACTCATGAAGTCGTGGACGAATCAATAAGTCTCGCTTTGGATTCCACAAGACAGCTGTTTCCTTCCTCCCATTATTCTCCAAATGAGTATGTGTTTACTCCCTGACGGGAGAACCTTAATTGTTAATGAGGAGGCCATGGAAGTTAGCACAAGAATAATGGATTGACGCCATCAAGACGAGATGACGTCCTTTGCATAGAACCACACTTATGAGTTGTAAGAATTGCCAAGGGCACGAGAGATTTGAAGAACCGTTGGTTTTCAAAGTTAAAGTTGAGAACACACTTGAAGCCCAGGTACAAAGCTAGATTTGTTGTAGGGATTCGGCTCAAGGAAAGGTATTGACTTTGACGAAATTTTCTCCTGTTGTGAAAATTCCGTATCGATTCGCATCAGTTCTAAGGTTTGGCTGCTAGTCTAATTTAGAGATTGAGGCAGATGTATGTGAAGACGCTTTCCTCACGGTGACCTAGAGAATAGATTTATATGGAACAACCTGAGGGCCTTCAAAGTATATGGTAAGAAAATTTGTATGTCAACTCAAAAGAGTCTCATGGCCTAAAAACACGCTCCTAGACAGTGTTACAACGGTTTGAATATGTTATGGGGGAGCAAGGCTACGAAACTTCATTCGATCCATTGCTATTTGTACAAAAATTTTGACAATGATTTATCATTCCTTTTTTGTAAGTGGATG
The DNA here is from genome assembly GCA_027704765.1 of Solanum habrochaites. Classification (NCBI taxonomy): domain Eukaryota; kingdom Viridiplantae; phylum Streptophyta; class Magnoliopsida; order Solanales; family Solanaceae; genus Solanum; species Solanum habrochaites. The sequence goes on along the minus strand of JAKWJA010001537.1, from coordinate 9,234 downwards.
ATATGTTGATTGTGGGCAAAAAATACTTTCAAGATTGACTAGATAAAGAAAGAGTGTGTAAGTCTTTTTCTATGACAGACTTGAGTCATGTCAGCAAAATTTTTGGGCATGAGAATGACTCGTCTTAGATATCAAGGAGATTTAATTGTCCCAGAATAAGGACATTGAGCTCGTACTGGAAACGCTTTAATATAAGAATCTAAGCTGTTAGTATACCTCTTGCGGTCATAGGAAGTTGAGCAATAAGATGTTCCTACAGCTAGGGAGTAAAAAGAGAATTGGCCAAAGTTCCATATTCCGCCGTCGTCGTAAGTCTAATGTATGCAATGGTGTGCACTAGACCTGATTCTCACGCATTGGTGTTGTCAGTATGATTTCTCAAAAATGCCTGGAAAATAGCATTGGAAGAAAATGTTACGGATACTCAGTATCTTAGCTGAGGAAGCTCAATGAAATGTTATGTTTTGGAAGCATCAAATCCAACTTGAAAGGCTAACAGATCTGATATTGCAGGTGACCTTGATAACAGAAAATCCCTACTGGATATTTGTTTACTTTTCAGGGGGAGCTCTATCAATGGCAGTCCAAGTTGCAGAAATGTGTTGCACTATCTACACGAAGCTAGTATATTGGCGGCTACTGAGCCGGAAGGAGAATGATTATGTCTAAAGCGATTTCTTCAAAGCGTGGTTTGAATCAGATGTAGTATATTGTCTATTGTGACAGCCAGAGTGCAATATACTTGAGGCAGAACTCCTGTACCTCCCATGCCAGCAAAAATACTTGACGTCAATATCATTGATTCGTGAAGAAAGGGAGAATAAATCATTTCACGTCAAAAGATCACACAAGTGAAATCCGAGATATGCTGACCAAATGAATCAGAACGACAAGTCGAGTTATGCCAAAGAACTTGTGCGTATGAGCTTATCTCCTCTACAGAAGTGAAGATCCTTCTCCAGTAAATGGGACTGAGGGGAGATTTGTTGATCATCCATTGTTAGTCAACTTTAGCTTTCAATTGGTACAAGCAAGTGTTAAAAAGGAAATAGTAATTAGAGTGGAAAAGAAAGAATTTGGTAGTGCAAATTGGGTAAGATTTACAACCAATTTTTGACTTTGCTAGTTTAACTATGTCATTAGTGACCTAGGTATGTTTTTAATCCTTCTATAAATAAGCATTCTGCTCATTTGTAGAACCAACAATTAGAGAGAAAACCATTTGAGAGCAAGTGAGGTATTCCATAGACCTATACAAGAAAATAGTCTGTGAAGAAAAATAGAGTGGAGCGATATTTTAGTAATAGGAAACCAAAGAGTGTTTTTTCCTTTTGAGTGTGTAGTAGTCACTTGCAAGTATTATATCGTGCTACACCGTGGGTAAAATTCCTTACTATGTATATCAATTGCTCCCTGTGCCCGTGGTTTTTTCCCTTATTCGAAGGGTTTCCACGTAAAATTCTTGTGTCGTATTTTCCCATTTTATTTCCATTACTTACCATATATATTTTATTGTGCTTTGTCCGCGTTTTCCCAACACATCCAACACTAAACTAAAATTAATTGATGGATACATAACACAAGTATAATAATTGTACAAAATCGATGTATAATTTAGGTAGATCGTCTTTGTTAGCCCGATTTCAAAAGTTTTAGTAAAATTGAGATCTACTTGTTAAACTTTGCTTCTTTGATGTAAATTTTGAATGTGCCATACAATATAATATCAATAGATAGATACCTTGTGTATAGTTATTTTGTATAAAGTTTTCAAAATACGCTAAAATAAAACAAATATTTACATGTATGTATTGTAAAATACTTGCACACATTCATATATAATGCTACTTGAAAAAAAGGAACAATTATTTTTAAGAAAATGCTACTTGCAAAAAGAAAAACAAAGGCCTAAAATTGATTAAATACAGACGAATTATGTTTAATCAAAGCTATTTTTTTTAATAGTTAAACAAAGAAATGGACAAATGATAGAAGTTACATATTTTTAAGGCAAAATTATGTGATATGGGGGGATACGATTGCTTAGAACTAGAGATAAATTATAAATAACTTTTAAAATTGGTGTGATTTAAAGTGGATATATCCCTCAATAAATATTTAATAAATCTAACCATTTTTATTCAACAAATGGTTCATAATTTTTGTAATAGATTTTATATAAATCTGTTCTAAGGCATCTTTGGGTTTCGAGTAAAAAAAATGTTAAGGTAATTTTTTAAAACTTTTTTTAATTAAAAACCCAATTTTAATTTCTTTTTAATTAAATTTGTTAATGAAAACAGTCATTATGCATTATTTATTAATGATTAAAGGTATATATATAACATTTGTTAAACAACAAGAATATATATACACATTTTTTTTAACAAGTTGTTTTTTTTTTAAAAAAAGCAAAATTTGGGGATATATATATGCCCTTTTCCCCTTTCAAATAACCTAGGAATTCAGGCTTTTGACAATCACCTACTACATGTAAACATCACATGTAGTCTAAAGAGTGATGCAATGCATAACTACTTAAAACTAATCAATTAATTAGATGTTAATATATAATAATTGTATATGTAAACTGTGGGGAACAATTGGTGCTTATTGATTCCCAACATGTAAGACACATTGGTAGGCACATATTAACCTACATCAAGCTTGTGGATGATAGTGCTTTAGAGCTCAAAAAGTACATTTAGTGGGTGAATATAGGTGAGACTTGTTACTTTAATTTTGATATTTGATATGGGGGACATTTCCCCCATGTTTTGTTGCTTATAATATTTTGAGAAAAAATGTTCATTACAAAAATATTTTCACCTTTAAGAACTTTTCTTTTTTAGATCATTTAAAAAATATTTTGTATCTTTAATTGAAATCATTTAATTTAATTTTTTAAAATTATCTTGAATAAATAATTGATAAGTGATAGAAAATTTTGTATTAAATCAAACAATTCAATAAGAAATTCCAGACGGAAGGAATGAGTTCTTCTTAAAATTCGAAAATATGAGGGAAAAAATCCAATTTTCCGATCAACATTCGCCTTGATTATCTCCTCTTATTTCTAGATTTATGTTCCTCTCTTTTTTAAAAAAGTATTAATCCTATTATTATCTTCTCTCTTTTTTCTCTTCTTTTTCTTTACAAAAATGTCTAACACTCCGCCAATCTTACTAATCCCAACACACCTCCGAACTTTACCGAGTATCTTACGCCTCTAAAACATTGTAAAAGTGAAAAATATAAACCCCTTCAAAGTCATACCAATATTAAGTGTTAAGAAGTGAGATACACTGCCTGCCACATATATAATATTTTTTTATAAAATAAAAGTTATTATCTTTATCTTTATTTTATATTTTTATTCCTCTTTTTCTCTTGCGTTTTTAATCCCCTTTTGACTTTCGTTGACTTTTTTCTCTTTACCCTTCTCTTATTTCTTCTTCTGTCTATTCTTTCTTCATGGTTGATTTTTGAATTTTTATTTTTTTTTTTTTTTAAATTTTCTATAAAACTTATTAAATTCTGATAATTCGTTTAATCGAATGAGTTACCAACCTAAGAATTAGATGACAGGATAAATTTGGTGGGGGCAGTTAGTTTTCGAAAGTTAATAGCATACTGGAGTTGGAGATGATAGAAAAATTTAAAGTGGATTTGTGATTTTAAGTATTTGCTATTTTTAATTTCGTTGCCATGTCCCTATCTACGAAAGGTATATTTTATTGTTTTAGAAGAAATTAATCCATTTGTCTCACTTTTAAATACTTCTTAATCTATTATTCTCAAAATTCAGTAACAACACATACTATAATAGTCGGAGGATCTTTAGATCTGAAAAGAAAGGTAGAAATAGCGATATGACAGCGGTAAAATTGGTGGTGTCAGAATGAAAATTGAAGTTTATGATTAAAAGAAGGAGAGTCAATTTATTTGAAAAAAAAAGAAAGAAAGAGGAACAAGATACCATTAGTGACAGCTGAACAGTGAAGTGAGTTCATGGAACTTTCCAGTGACTTAAATATGAAGAAAGGCCGAAGAGAAAAAGAAAGAAGATGAAAAAAATTAAAAAGAAAAGGTAATAAAAGTAAAAGATAACATAATTTGTCAAAAAATAAATGAAAAACTTAATATGAAAAGGACAAAGTATTTGCAAAGTTAAAGTTTAATAAAAAAAAAATTAGCTCTTCACTCTCCCAAGGAGAGTGATAGCACGTTCTTTGGTCAATCTGCATATAGGTGACATAAATTTTAATAAAAAATAATTAAGGAGTAATAGAATACTTATAAAATATAAGTGTAAAGTTGAGATTCCAACTATAAATTGGAGAGGCTTTTGATCATTTTCTCTCTTTTTTTTTTGATTGAAAGTTTAGTTTTCCATTTATTCAAGTTTTAATTGTAACGACCCTCTTAGTCGTTTTAGAAATTACAACTATTATTTTCAGTTACCTTTTTAGTAGATTTTTATAAATAATTTATAATACTGTAACAATGAGTGAACATGATTTTTCGATTTAAAAAAGATTCTTTTATTGCTACACATACTTCCAACACTCTACCCAATCGAAAAGGGCATTACTTAAATAACAAGAATAAAATCAAAGTAAAAGGGCACCGTGCCCTAAACTGGTAAAAAGCCTATAACGACGGCCTTATATGAGATTGGGAAAAAAAATAGAAATAAGAAATATTTCACCAAAAAAAAAGAGAGAAATGATACAAGAGAAACACGTAAATAAAGGGAGAAAAGAAAATAGAAAAGGAGGGAAAAATCAATATTTTCATCTCAAGAAGGCGTCAAGGTAATTATTTTCATCTTTCTATTAAGTTTTTATGTAATTAAAGTAGATTTTAGATTTAAAACGTGTAAATTTTACACTAATATGTGAAACTAATTTTTAATTCGTGTACATGTAGGCATAGTTATTTACTCTATTATGGCTGAGAGGGTAATCAAAAAAACTTATTATTGTTGCTGATTGAAACAATACATGTATATAAGATAATTTTATGTTGATTAATTCTTTAATTCATTAAGAGTTGATAGAAAATCGAAGTGGATTACTGTAGTTGGTAAAGAAAAAAGGTTTGTGGTTTTTTTTGAAAATTAATGGTAATGGATGGTACTAAATATAGGAATTTTAATAATTGCGTGACATTTAGATTTCGAAACTTGTTGGGGTAATAATTTTTCTTAATCATTCCTTAAAATTATCATGTAAAATTTTTGTCACAGTGATCTGTCTAACAATTATATATGTGATTGATTTTTTTTTTTAAATTATTGATGGTGTTTCCTTTGGCGTATGCCAAGATTTCCAATTGAATAATTGACTTCGTCTATAGTCCATTTTGGGATAATTATTGAACATGATATTAATGGACCATCTACCCTCACAAATCTCCTAAGAAGTCCCGAAAAAGAAGAGAAAAGGACAATTACAACAAAAATCGGCCAGGCTCCATAACCAACAAAAATTTGTAGAAGCATTCATCATTTCTTTGACCATTGCATTCGCATTGCATTGCCATATACTTGTCATTAGTTAACTTGATATCGTATTTTGTTGATCTCTTATTTGCCCTTTCTGCGGAACTTGTGATTGATCAAATCTTGAGCTTGTTATTGCAGTATATCATTGTTGAAGTATTGTTGTTATGGATATGTAATTTTGTTACATTGTTATTGTTGAGGAGCTATGTACTTTGTTCAAGTGTTATGTTTTGCTCAAGGCAATGTAAACTGTGAGCTGTTTAGGTTGGGTTGATTTTACTACTACAGGTTGTAGTTGTGGAGGTTCGGTTGGGGGTGGGTAGGAGTACCGTATTTTTCATCCTTACTTGTGTTTAGAAGTTTTACTTGCTAAGTACCTGTGGTTTGGTACTCACCCCTTGCTTCTTACAAATTTGTAGGTTCCGATCCTACGATCCTGATTTTTTTTTGTACTTGGCATTCTCTTCTTTTCCGAGGCTTCTTGGAGATTTGTTAGGTACTGTTTCCATTTCATCAGACTTTCTCTCCTTAATTATGATTTTTGTCTATTCTGAAACAATTTCATTTTAGACTTTGAACTTTTCTTTTGAATCAATTGTAATACTTTAGAGGCTTGTAACACGTGATGACAAGGTTTTGGGGTTTTTATTAAGTTTTACTTAATTTATTTCGCAGTTATTGTAATTGGTTGGATTTTTTAGGCTGACTTGTCTTGGTGGGATGAAGACGAGTGCCATCACGTCCATGTTGGGTCGTGACAAATGAATATCAATCCCCCGGGTTCTTAAAGTCCCACGTGTTTACAGCCGTCTAAGTAGAGTCTCTAGATCGGATACGAGAGTCTGGACTATCTTTGATAGGCTATAGTTGACTTTTAAGCAAAATCTTACTTCTGGATCTCAATCGTGCGTACTTGGTTTTTTTTGACGATCATCGCTTCACCTCCACTTCACTCTCATTATGTGATGACTCGTGCGTAGTTCCTCAATTTAGTAGTCGATGTTGCTGTATGTGTTGGAATGTTAGATCTGGTACTAATGTTTAAGTGATATAATTATGGAAATGATATGTGATTAGATTTAAAAGATTAAATTTTAAAGGGGTATGTAAGGTTCGTTACCCTAGTACGTGAATAGGACTTGGTGGTAGATGCGATATTTTAAATATTTGACAATTGGAAGGAGACGATTTAAATGGGTGTCAGATAATGAACACTATAACTTGAAAAGTACAGTTAGTTAGTTTTTCATAACATATATGGGCTTCTTAGCGAATGATATTGCGCCAATCGAAGTTGAAACCTTTCAAACATCGAGTGGGGAAAAAAATCATAATACGACAACTACAATATTATAGATGCTTAGTTGATTTTGCTTAGAATTATAGAGTGTGTTACTTTTGATGTTGACTTGGCCTATGAAAGAATACATATATTTTGGGCTAGATGCATAACTAATTTGGTAATATTTTACAGCAATTTAATGGGTAGAAATTTGCGACCTATTTGAATATGATCTCCTCGGTCGGTATAATGTGTTTTAATGGTGGATGTGCGATCTTTCACAATGTGATACTAATGGTATATGAAAACAGAGTTATCAATTGTATCACATGATCATATAATAAAGTTCGATGTTGAATTCATATTTGAGAAACCAACTAGCTTGTTATACGAATGGATGTATTAAGCATGATTTATAAGGAAGCTTTTAGTGGTGGATCTTTGGTATGATATTCATGTGATTAGGTTGTGAAGTGTATCTCAAAGATTTTTAAATGAGTAGTATTCATCAAAGCCCTTGAAATTTGATCAATATTAGATGACCAACTGATAGTAACGAAAGTCTTCGATATTATACTTCTGACGTAAGTGAGAATTTTAGTAAGAAAGTGCGTATAAAATTGTGTTAGCCTTTTGAATTTGATTGGTATAACTGGATTTGAGGTGTCATGTCATTGAGAATGTTGACTTCGTGGTGATGACAAATGCTAAGTGAGCATATTGGTAATAAGAGTTTGTGATGGATTGTGACTGAGACATAGCTATATAATAAGGATTTTTGGTTAAAAGAATTTCGGTATTGTAATGATGACTTGTGAGTCTCTGAGTTTGACGTTTACTATTATTTGGTGAGTAGCGAAAAATTGTAGGAGCTTCTAAGACACCACTCAAATAGAATTGAAAGGAACAAGAGTTTGATGTATTAAAGAGTTCAAGATATTTAGATTTTTGTGTCATGGGAAGAATTTAAGAAAAGCGAAGAAATAAGACCTCTCATATAAGTCATTGGTTTGTAGTTGAAAGATTCATTGATTTTTACCTATGAGTTAAGATATGACTTTGAGATGTGAACTAGTTCGGTACAGATTTACTAGAAAGTTATCATTGATTTTTTTAAGATTAAGTTTTAATTTGGGTGACAAGCAAAGCAATGATGTGTGAAGATTCTAGGTGGTTATGTCTGGCTTGATTGTTCAAAATATAATAGGTAACTTATGGATGTTCAACACTGTGGACCTACAGTTCTACATGGTTAATTAAGATTTCGAGGGGATTGAAACAACTTTGTTGATGGAGAGATACATATTGTTGTGATGCATTACTTAGATGCGTGATGGTAAATAGAGATTATGTGCCCATAGTATATAGAATAATTGGGGAGACCTAATATTTCTCTAAGTATTGGCATGAGGTATGTGATGGTTTGGAATGATAGTTAAAGCATGGTATGTGAAAATTGTGTGAAGTTGCTTTTTCGGGTGTGATTTAATTGTTGTATCTCGATGGTAAAGTACTTTTTTAGATTTAGAATTTAGCTATCAGTATTAATGTGACCATGTATTTGTCATGAATTGCTTAAAAAGAAGCACAAGGGATCCTCGTTTGACAAGTTTGGAGGAATACTTGTTGTTAGGCAACGATTTTAATACTAGTGATGATTTAGACAGATAAATGGTTGGTGTGACTATGAAGTCTTTTATAATTAAAAGTGTTGACCTTATGATAGTACAGAGCAGTTGTGTTCCGATAACATAATTATGTAGAAATTATAATCTAGACTAAATTGGTGTGGGTGGGTACTCTAGAAAATTCCAAGATGAGTCAAATAAATGAAAATGTTTGATATGGGCACTATGAAAAAAGTATCAGTCTTAATTCGGCTCTTATTTTTATAAATTATTATATGACCACTACCTCGTATTGTATTGGTTTAGAGTGTGATTTGCTACCTATACACATATATATTTTTCCCCTATTTACGGTGAATTTCTCGTGGTGGATCGGGTTACGATCATTGTGATTTTTCTCATGGTATAGTGACATCCTTGGGGCCACTTGTCCTTTCTCAGTATGCATATTTGTTGTTGTTTGAGAAAGTAGAATTATACTATTGTTCTACATTGCACGACCATTGCATATGAAAAATTATAGAAGAGCTTACATGAAGAGTTCAAGTTTTTCAACAGTGTTGGTTAATGGTTTTTGCATCCTAGGTGTACCACTTGTTGGTGTTACTTTATCTTGTCTTATTTGGATATTTAAGTTTTTGATTCCTCCCTTGATGGATGCTCGAGAGTCGAAAGATCAGATTTTATAACTTAACCTGGGTAAAAAGATTGTGTTTCCTGAAAGGGCATCGTTATAAGATGTGTGAGTTTGTGCACTATGACTAATGTGATGATTGGTTCAGGTTCACGTCTGGTTGTAGCTATATCAATAGAAC
>JAKWJA010001536.1:0-45919 GCA_027704765.1 Solanum habrochaites | reverse complement strand
TTTTCGCATTTATATTCTCGTATTATCTCAAATTCGCCACAACAAAGAGTGTACCTTGGAGATCGCTACATCATGAATTTGATCAATAAAACTCCTTGATAATAGGAAATCCTCAAAGCCAAAGAGAGCTTTTTTTCTTACCGGAACCGGATTTTGATATGGACGGTTTTACGGAGAAAAAGTCTCCCCGTTCCGCCCGAGTCGTAGTAAACAGGTTTGGACCGGTTTGGAAACGGGTCTCCTTTTTTTTTTTTAAATTTTTAATTATAGATAATATTATATATTTATTAAAACTTCAATTGTAACTTTAAGTTTATATAAGTTTGAAATTAAATTTATACTTTAACGGTTATATGAATTTAAAAGTTTCAAATTGAATTAAGGTTATATTGAATTTAAAGTTTTTTAAACTTTATATTGAATTTAAGTTTGAAATGTAAATTAAACTTTTTAAAGGTTTCTATGAATTTAAAAGTTTTAAATAACTTTTATTAATATAATTAAATAATTAAATTTATAAAAGACATGAATGTAAATAGAAGAGACTATTATAAAGAAAAAAATCAAGGCGAGTCAGCCGTATATTATTCAAAATAAATAAATTATACAATACAAATATTATAAAGAGAATAAGAGTACATCATTTCGGAGGAATCTGAACATGTTAAAGTAGGAATTATTATACTAACAAATTCCATTTTTTTTAAAATTCAAATTCTTTTTGTCATTTGTATCATTGAAAGAAAGATTTTTTGGAATTGGGCATTGTCGTTATCTCCATTGCATCCATTGACTCATCATATTCTCACCAAATATTTCATCTATTTGCGTCGTCTATATGGCTACTAAATAGTGGTAGTTCGGTGTTTTTCTTTTCGGCATTGACCCAATCTCGAAAAACACGATATTTCCAAAAGTCATTTGTATGAATATCGATGATCTCGAATACAAAATCTGTGCACTAAAGGCTTGCCCGAAGCGACGATGATGCCTTGAATCGCTTAGTAGAAATCTCGAACAATCTTAGAAGGGACGAAAATTATTTTCACGATTTCCACCAATTTAATATTCGAGGTGTTGAAGTTCTCCTTCTCACGCCCTATAATTTGTCCGTGCCGAGTCAAATATAAATCAAAATCATTATAGTTTATCCCCAATTTCAAGCTCAAGATATATCCATCATATCATCCGATCAGTACTTTTTAAGCTTAGAAGATTTTGAAGGTTCACACTATTGGAATTTTGTCTATAACTTTAGAGCATTATATAAATCTTTAACTTTGTATAATGTACTTTTTACATTGTTCAACACTAGGAGTTCATCACTTTAATTCTAATTTTAATAAATCTTTTAACATCTTTCAAACCTCTTAATTTATAATTGGTTGAATAGAGCTTTTTTTTTTCTTCTTAGTATTGGAGTCAACCTATGACTTGATCCGGCTTTTTACTGCCATCCTCCTGCGGCAAACCAATTCATTTTTTTGAATTTTGCCATCTCTCCCAAACAACGTACCATTGTACCCGGACTTTCTTCTTCCCGTATACTATTATATTCTTCTCCCTCCCCCTTTCCTTAATAGGCAATTCATGAATAAACACAAAATATTTATAAACAGAACGAAATAGTAGGATAGTATTGACCCGAACATTCATTGTTGCTTTATAAAAACCTTTTAAAAAATCAATCAGTGTCTTTGTATTTTGCCAAACTTCAAAGGCCCTTCTTAAAACTGGATCGATTATGAGCCATTAAAGAACTATGTAGGGTTCTTGATAAACATAAGCAACTTGAAGCATTTCAAATAAAGAATTCCATCTAGTGCATTCTATTTATTTGGAATTTTTCTATCATGCAAGTCCACATTCTATACAACGATTTTAAATTCAGAATTTAGCTTTACTTTAGCTTTAAAAAATCCAATTACAAGCAAGCTAATTTTTTCACCAAGTAAACTCAAATGAGAAATACCCCATTCTTTTAATATTTAAATGTATAAACAGGGCGGCGACACTTAATATGAAGACAACCATTATCAATTGGACAAAGTCTAATTTAAATAATAACGGCACTTAAATTAATTAGAAGCATATCTAAAAGGGACACTCATTAGTTTAGCAGATTCCATATATATTGTAAAAAGAGCCTACTTTTAATGCTATATAAGAACGGTTTTATTTTCTTCAACATATTTGATACGTAATTATTCATTTATGCATGTTTCCATTCATGGGTCATCCAAGGGACAGTAGTGTAAAATAATCGTTACCATTGGACTCGTCCCATATCAGAAGTAATAAAATAACCTACCATCATAATAAGCAAATAAACAACAAAGAAAATGGAGAATATTCTTTTTTAATATTTAATAAGATCACTTTATTGTATTTCTTGGGAATACCTTCATAATCTGGGTTATATAATTCTCGAATATAATGACCAAACCAGGATGAGAAGGAAAGAAAAAGGTAAACCACAAACAGCAACCATTTTTAGCTAATTCTTCTACGATCTTTTTCTTTACTATACGGCGGGGTGGCTTCGACTAGCAGGGTTTAGGACATATTTAATACACATTGCACCATATTAGAACCTCCAACACCCATAGGAAATTGCGAGTATGGGTGTTCCATTTCTATAGATCTTCTAGATCATCTAGGGCGAGTAAATTTGTCTTTATTACACTTTCGATAAATGTGTTCTTAGCGTCCCGTTCCCCTGTGTTACCGTGAGTTACAGGTTTCATACCAATAATTTACATTTAGTGCACGTAAAAGTAGTTGTTCCTCATGTTGTATCAATCAAAAATTTCCATACAACGATATTTTAAACACGACGACGGCGGACATTTGAAAAAGTAGGGTAAAGAGGGGACTTCGGTAACCAGACTAGTGGGGTAGGGGTCTCTTATCTCCTCAATTATTTCTTACTACTTCTTCTAATCTTCTTCAAAATTAGTTAATGTCATTTAAAGACTCATGATCTACTTCGTTTTCAGAATTAAATTCAATAGGTCTTGGTGACGTAAAAAAAGTGGTCATTAACAAAGTAATCATTAGTATTAACTAAATATCTAGGTGGCAAATTTTAGAGACAAGAAAACACTACTCCTCCCTTTTAGTTGGTTTAATTCCGACATGGTCTTTACCACTATTCTTTTCGAATTCATGTTAAACATTTAAAACAATTAAATATATGAGAAAAACAAGCAAAATAAATAAAAGAGATAACACAAACAACTTAAATTAATAAACAAATAACAATTAAAGTTAATAGTTGAACGAATGTAGCATACGGTGTACGTAAAAGTAGACGTATAACCAAAGCGGATGATAGATGCCTATTTGTGCTTCCGCCATTCACACTTCACACGCAATATCCAACAATATAATAATAATAATTTATGAGATATTTATAGTTGCGAGTTTGAACTTTGAGAGATTGATAAGTGTAAACGTATTGAATGTGATTTAAAATGAAAAAATGGTTTTTTTTATTATTATAGTGTTAAATGGGTTAGAAGGGGGGGGGGGGGGGTAATATTGACCGTTTTGTGGCCCCATCACACCGGTAGAAGGGCCAACTCAGATTTATAAAACGGTAACTAAAAAAAAAAAAAACCCGGTTAAAACTAGTTTTTACCGGATCGCGACCGGACCGGAACCGGTGTTACCGAAGAAAAACTAGGAACCGGTCCGGGAACGGGCCTGGTATACAGAACGACCGGTTCCTTACCGGTTCAACCGGACCGGACGGACCGGTACGGAATCGGATTGGAACCAACTGGACCGCTCAAAAACTGGTCGTTTGCCAGGCCTAGTCCAGAGTCTGAATGGATTATTGAGCCAGTTCCACAATCAAAAGGACCATAGATCCTGATCCTAAAAGGTATGCTTCCATACACAGCCTAATACTTATAGTTAACTCCTACAAATTTTCTAATAGACATTTGAGTTATTTCCTCAGTTGAGGCTTCCATTTTACAAACAATCTAAAAACTTCCTCAAATGTTCAAAATTCTCTAATAGGATTTTAAAAAAACAAAAAAAAAACCACCCCTCCTCATCAAAAAAGGATAGACAAAAAGAATGAAATGAAAAAAAAAAAAAAAGGTCCTCCATTCAACATGACTCTTATACCATATAACAAAAGAAATATGACAGGGAATTGTAAAGAAGGAAAGAAAAGAAAACAACCCAAAAGCTCTTCTTGAATATAAAAACATGAGGTTTTTTAACAACTCATACTTCAATAACCTCCTAAACTTATTGTGTTACGTTCCACTAAAAACCTCCTAAACAAACGTTTTAAACGTCCTAAGTTTAGGCCACCTTTCTAAGATCTGTTTGACCGATAAAAGAAGTAGATACAAAAATAACCCAATAAGTGCACTAATTTGTAAAATTGACAACCCCTTCATGAGAATTTTGGGTCCAACCACAGATCCTGGCATTGATGCCCTAAACACAGGGGTGTATGAACCTGTCTCCTAACTTTCGAACTCATGCTGCACAACCTTGCCTAAAAAACTTTACTAAGAGTGCTGGAACACCCACACACAATCCACGATAAACTAACAAGTATTATCTCGACTTAAAACTAAGCCTCGGCGGTAAGTGCCCTCGTTACAGATATATAAAAGAAAACAACTAGTCCAAGAGTCCATATAAAGAAATAACCAACTAGAACAGAAGGTTGATGGTGTCGGGGCTACGATGATTCTCTATACCGAAATAAAAGCAAGATATATCATCGAAGCAATATAACAACAACTAACAACTTCAGAAAAAAAATATCAAACTAAGGCCAACATGGCCATAACGTTAACTATACATCCACACGATAGTCACAAGACTCTAAACTAGTAAAATTGGGGACAGGGCCTAACATACCCATAAAATATATATACAACAAAGGCTAGCAACCTCCAGCTCTGCAGCTCCGGAGGAAAGAGGCTAGCCAACCGAATAAAAAGCTGTCCTGCGGTGAGGAGGTCTACGGGGTCGTCTGTGGGGAAATGCAGGCATGAATGCAGCACCCCCATTCAATGGGAACAGTATGAAACAATTTACAGAGTAATTTGGGAAGGGCACTAAACATAGCAGGTATCTAATGTACTCGAATGATCCATAAAAGATCAAGGATAAGTAAGTGTATTACCTGATCTTTAAACTTAACTTATCATAAATAATAAAACAAAACTTAACAAAAACCCCCATAGCTTATAGTACAAAAGACACACAAGACCACGTGACTCAAGCCCCCATAAGCCGAAAGATGCCCAATCATCTATATACCCCTAGCCCCATAGCAACACATACGTCTTAGGGACCGTAGGGCAGCACTATCTCTTTGAGGCATCAATCATTGATTATAGGACAACTATAGACCTCTTAGGATAATGCATGGCCCTTTCAGAAGCACATAGCTTCTTAGCGTCATATAGCCCCGTAGGAAAACCACCAAGCCTGTAGGACTCAATATAGCTCCGTAGGAAAATCATAAACCTTGTAGGAATCAATATAGCCCCTTAGGCAACTCATATCCCTATGGGCATCTATAAGTCCCTAGAAAGAAATAGCACTTTATAGGCATCATTCACATTTCCTACATCTAAACACAATAGCCCAAGGCAACAATAGCCCTTATCATACTAGAAAGCGAGCAATTAGTTTATAAGCAACCTATACAAATAGTCGGTCCAACATATGGGACACTACGAACTGAATAAGAATCATGGACAATGGATGGATCTATCAGCTTGATCAAATAAAATTAACAATTATTGGCGATAAGTATATCAAGAATAACAACCCAAAAAACATTGCTCCTAAGCCTTAAGGAAACATGTCGGGTAAGTAGGGGAAGAATAACTTAACATACCTTTTTTTGCTGGATCCCATGTGAACCACTAACACAACTTATTAACAACCCCCCTAGATACTCATCAAGGAATGACCATAATCATCACAAAATACAGAATAACCATTAAGAATCAAAATAAAAAAGTATGTATTTCCAGCGGAAAATTGCCATTGGCAACTTATAAAGTTAGCGTTGATGAAAGAAAGGTCCTCTTACTAGGTTAAGTTCATAACTACACCGTAATATTCTAAATATTTCCAACAATCATGTTGATCCACCCCAAAGTACGATATACTAGGAAAGTGATTAAAAAACATTATGCCATGTTGACGAGCTCAACACGTAGAACAACTTTGTTCAAGGGACTTAGTCAAAAAAATATGTATTGGCTGATCCTCGAAGTGGGGTTGTGAGTGCTCCTGATTCTCCCTTTAGAAAATGAAGGAAGAATGAGAAAAGTGAAGAAGATGATATAATAAAGTTCCACGACCTAGGGGAACCCACCTCACCTTACTTCTTGCGTAGTCCTAGGAAAATGCAAATACCATTCAATTATGATGTTGTATGAATAAACAGGTTGATGCGTTGGAAACTAGAATTGTAGAACTTCGATTTCATAGGCTTTGGGCACCGTAACTCTTTATAGATTGGGAGGAAACCTCCGAGACATTTGACCCAAATTTCAGACAAATCATTAAAAAAATTTATGGTAACTTTCACGAACTTTTAGTTTGCCACTTACCTAACTGCAAACATGAGATAGAACCTTTTAACACTTAAACTATTCAATACAATAATTCTAGTATACCCCACCTCGTGCGTATTTCCACAAAGATACGAGTAAAATTTTGCTTTCGAAAGTTGGGGGTGTTTTTAGGCAAATCTGGATTTGTATACATGAGACATAATCCAAAAATTGTGGCAAACCTCAAGTATCCTCATCTAAAATTTAATGGCTTAGGCATAATTATATAGAATGCCTATAATTTACCTAAGTGATATATTTACTTCAGTATATCACTTCTTTGCTCTTTATAAAGCTAATTGTCAAAGAATCACATGATTGCCTACTGACGGTGATTAGTGTACCCTTTATGGCATGTAGCCCACTGTCATGACCACGCGTGAAATCACATAGTCTTGTAATGAGGTCTATCAAGGTACACCACAGGGGTCCGGTATGGTCTACCCACAAGCCTTTATCAGTCAGGTGAATCCACAACGGGAAACTCCAGCTGATAATATCTGAATTTTGTGCGCTGAGTAGGGTCTCACGTAGTAGACCTAAAACTATCCACCCCACGCTGCAGAGTAGTCTATAACATCAACTGCTTGCAATTATTTATAATAATTAATTCATTAATGACATAGCTTGTGATTCAATTCGAGATTAATTTCTTTATCTTGAGAATCATATATCTTGTGACCTCTACACTACGAACATTATTCTGCTGGCGGCTTTTTTTCATTGATGCAACATGTACACAACTAACTTGCTACGAGTTTAACTTAGGCAATATAGTGTTGTGGAAACATGTTGCTTCTTGAACGAGTACTATAACTCTATGGTTAGGACTCAAAATGAGAAGGTTTATAAATAGATACGTTCTTCAAGTCAATACAGATTTCTAGCGACATTTAGCGAAAGACACATGCGAGTTTAGTCCCTGCAGTAAGGAAGAAGACAGGTTTTAACTTTACATACCTTCATCGCGAACTTATCTCTACGTTGTCAAACTCCTTTGCTGACTTTACATATATATATATACACACACGATAGATAATGAAAAGCCCAGTTACGGGACCAAAATTACAAATTTAACTAGGAAATTGGATTAAATTTTATGAGAAATTATGTTGAATTTTCAAATTAAATATGATAGGAAAATAACAATAAACATAATATTTATTAAAAATAATCACATGCCTGATGAAATTATTATGAATACTCTCATTCTTATCAAGTACTAAACGGACGAAATAAAGGTATGACTTGGGGTGAATATTTATTAAAAATTAGGAAAAACAATTTGGTAGACATAAAGGACATATTTTTTCCAAGTATTATTTACACATCGATGTATGAATGTTTTTATATAAAGAAAAGAGATTTACAATCTATTCAGCAAACCGTTGAATATATATATATATGCACTAATTGAACATGAGGTTAGTTTAATATAATAATCTATAAATTGCTTCAAATTTATTTTAACTATGATAAAAATCAATTGTAATATTGGTTTTTCAATAAATTATATGATGCCATATATGTTACGCGATGTTTTGAGATATACCTAAAAAGAGAAATACAGTAAAGAGATGACTTCAAAAATTCTCTCTAAAATCCAAAGAAAAAAAGCAAACAATGCCATGGAAATTGAAAAGTCCGAAGAGAACCCAAAGGAAATGCATAAACTGCTTTTGAAATTGTTGAAAATTTTCGTTCTGGAAGAGCTATCCACGTGGGTACAATTTCTTTTGAATGAGCATTTTGAGAAAACGAATTGTGAGTGAATTAAATATAACAGGTATGATTCATAGGGCGTTTGAAAAGGTGGGAGGGGACTTTTGTTGAAGTGAGTCATTATAGAGAAAATGATCGAAATGTTAGGTATTAACGTTGAAAATGAAATGCATTATTGATTTTCCTAATTAAGAGATCTATACCTAGAGTGTGTACTATTGAGGACGCAAGTAAAAGTTAAAGGACGAAGAAATTTATTGGTATAAGACATGAGAGGGAGAGAATAGTAAGAGCGAATGAAATTGAAGAATGAGTTATTGTATTTATTGTGTCATAGAATTAGTTCTAAAAAAATCTATTCATTTATAGGTTCTAGAAAAGTCAGGTCCTTGGACGGAAATTTATCACATGAAAAACGTATTGTTAATGGAAGTTTAAAAGTACAATTTATGTCTTTTAAAATAAATATATATAGGAAATGATCGTATATACGTAGATGGTCCTCAACTTTTAAATTCAAACACATATTTAGATTAATATACTTGAAATCTAGTAGGAAATAAAATTTGACTAGCTATTTTAATTGAAACAGCACACTACACTTTTATAATCTAGTAATATTTTAGTTTTACTGTAAAACAAATGAATAGCATCATATTTATTTATTTGTATAAAGATTACTTTTTAACATCTTTTAAAATATATATTTTTAAAAAAAAATATGAAATATTGATGCTTTTCGTTAATTTCATGCTAATATATATTATTAATTTATCCTACTTGTTTCTTTCAAGTACACTTTAATTAGAGTTAAAAAGAAATGTGAAAGTACTAACTATATTTTGAAGTAATGATTTTTATGTTAATAGTAGGGGACTTTTAGTCCAAGCATAATGAATAAAAATATCAGAATTACATTAAAATAATAATAAAAAGAGTAATGATCGATCATATCACAATAATCATTAAAAAATATGAAGTGATAATCCAATCTATCGCATCTATTCACTACTTTTTTTAGGGAAAGCAACATTTCTGATTCAAATTGCCAAACAAGCTGATCATCTAAAGCAAAAGGTAACTATTGGGTAATAAAATATATGTGATTGTTATCATGGTGGGAAGTAATCTCAAGAAGGTTATGGAGTAGTTGTTGGTTGGTCTTGTACAAGCCCAAATAAACGTTGGTGCTGCACTCTAGAAAAACAGTTTGATTTGGCCAACTGCATCAATTGATATGACATGATCAACTAGAATGGAATTTGAGAATTTGGGAAGATGCAAAGAACTCAGTTAAGTGAACCTAAACCAATGAATCGTGAACCAAATTGGTCCCTCCCTCTTTCAATGTATTTTGTTTACCTTCTAAATTATTCTAAGGGTGAATACCCTTTAACCAACACGATATTTTAGATTTATTATAATGTTGTCTAATTTTATATTAATATTTTAGATATTATTTCTCTCGCCTTGATTATTATATGGTTATGCTCTTTTAGTTATTTTCATTATTTTAAAATTATATTTTAATTAATAACATTACTACTATACTGTCGTCTTCTTTAAACGTTGTGTTACTTTATTTCAAGTGTTTACTTGCTAAAAAAATGAGGCAATGAATGCAGCGTGTGTCCTTGATTAGATGAGCCACTAAATAGTAGCAAAAGACACAAATATTAACTGTGTTGACTAAGAAGTTCTTGATCAAATATTTAACTGTGAAGAAAAAGAAATTTTCAGAATTTTTGTTATTTAAACTGAAGGAAACCCCTTTCTATAACCAACAACGGATAGTTTGAAACAATGCTAATGGTGCCTTACTGAAAAAGGACTTTTGTAAAAGGTCACAATCTTCATAAGTGTTACACCCTTATAAAAGTGGCATTTTGATAAAAGTCACAACTTGAGATAAAGTGACAACTTTGTCCTACCAAATTAACAACTTTTCATGAAAGGTTAGTCAATGATAGTTTACATTTTTATATGAAAGAAGAGCAAAAGTTACAAATCAGTAACACTATTTTTTGTCAAAGTTCACCTAATTTCCGTTTTACCATGGTTACATATTGTCTTGTATCCCAACCACACCCCACATCCTTATCCGCATCCCCATATCCTCCCACCGCCACACCCCCGCCATCATATAGCATCCTACACCCTCCACACATCCCACCAGCACATTATCCTACGACACCCCGTCCCAATTCACATAAAAACCATACACTAAAATACCCCTCTCAATTTTCTTCTAGCCATTAAAGAAAAACCCCGAAACAAAATCTTAACTCCGCCCTCTCACCCACATCCCTACGAAACCCGCTCCACCACCCACACCACCCACCCTCCCATCATACCCCCCCCAACTCTCCACCACCCGCCCCACCCCCCCTTCCTCACCCAATAACCCTCACAAGCCCATACACACTAAACCCCAACCACAAAACAGCAACCCAAACCACCCCCATCCCCCTAAAACAAAAAACTTCCCGGCTCTCGCCTTTTCACCAACTCACCACACATCTACTCCAAACCGTAGCCGCGAACTACTACCCCTTATAACCCCTGTACCCCACCCCGGATCCCACAAACCAACCACAATCCCCCCTGCAGACCCCCCACCACTACACCCCTCCCCGGCACCCTCGACACCCACCACTACCTCCCCCGCCTTCCCCCGTCAACAACAACCCCTCAAACACAATCTACACACACAAAACTGTTCCACCCCCACCACCGTCCCCACACACCACCCAACCCCAAGCCACCATCATCCACAACTCATCCCAACCATCACCCATATCCGACCCAAAAACACGTATACTAAAAAATTACCCTCCAACACCCCACATTCCACCCTTTCCACGCTCAGACTTCTCCCCCAACCAACCCCCCCTGTCCGTCCATATTTAATACTCTCAAAATGACGCACTCAATATCACGACAACCTTCCTATCCTTGCCGACTATCAAAAAGACTATTCTTCATCCCCCATAACAGTATACTTCTGTAATTCGCAATTATTTCCCTTAGAGAGTAAAAAAACACTTTCTCATTTTCTCTTGAAAATTTGTTAGTATAAACACTCTCAATTACATTCAAAATAGAAAATAGTCTTTAAAAAAATTATGCATAAACTAATGTTTGTAATCAAGAACAAAGGTTGCTTAATCATATTGATATTAGAATAAGTAATATGTAGTCATATGTGTTTTAAAATGATAAATGCAATCTTCCAACATATAATTTGATATGCTAATAGTACGTTCATGATAGTGTTGGGAAGTGAAAGTGTGCACAAACAAAACATTAAGGACCCATGAAAAGGATGAAAGAGAAGTAACGTAAAATGGGAGAAATATTTTAAAGTACTTTGGCGTGAGAGAATAGTAATTATTGTATATCATGTAATTATACTTAATTGCTAGTTTTAATTCTATCGTTTGACTTTTTTTTTTTGCCCTTTAAATTTGACATATTATGATAATACCAAAAACCATATAATTTTTGTCGTGATCTCTTGGAAAAGAAAGAAAAATGTCATTCGAAGAATTTGGAAATAAATGTATTAGTGAAAAAAAGCTATTTGTGAATCCTGACATTGTGGGATTGCATGAGTTTATACGAACAAATAGTATAACAATAACTTTACAAAAACATACACACAAAGTATAAAAATATGTATGTAAAAATGATAATACCATAAAGCTAAATTAATAATTGGTAAAAAAACATATCAGGATCTTTGACAATAGAATGAAGGCAAAATGAAAAAAACTCGGTCACTAAAGCAGAGTGTCTCCTTATACAATGGCCACTCAAAAAGGAGCAAAGTACGCAAATATTAAGTGCTTGTTAGAAGAAAGAAAGAAGAAGATTTTGATGAAAATAGTTAACATCAATGGGAAGAAGAAGAAAAGAGAGAAGAAGAAGAAGTAGTCAGGAATTTTCGTTATTTTAAAATGAGAGGAAACCCCTTGTTTATAGACAAAAAGGATACGTAGGACAAACTATAATTATCCTTACTGTGGAAGGTTATAACGCTTTGGAAAAGTCACAAATTTTGGAAAAAAGGGGTTCACACCTTTAAGAAAAAGTAGCAACTATTCATAAAAAGTCACCACTTTAAGAAAGGAAAAAAATAAATTTTGGAAAATCTATAAATTAAAAGGAATGCTTGTTTGTGGTGGCACCACGTTGGCAGCCTAAGCGTTTCTCTTATTATATCTACTAGTTCTAAGAAAGTGCATTGCCACTGTTATCCCCTAATTGATTGTAGAAAAGTTAATATATATAGATACGTTCAACTTAAGTCCTTTCAGAGTAAGTTAAATCATAATAATATAACTCGGCCAAAATATACCATTGGAAAATATTGTGTTAGAAGTTGGAGGTGTATATTTTTTAAATACTTCATAAAAAAATAAAAACTTTGTAGTATAGTAGAGAAATTAAGATATTTTAAAGTATAAGAATAAGTTGTAATAATCAAAACAAAAAACGAAATGGCGTCTAGTTAAAAAAGATATGGCTAAAGAAAAAATATTAAATAAAAATATTTGGGGCGGTGATACCAGCAAACTTATAGAAAAAATTACAAATTCAAACGAAAAAAAAAAAAGAAGTAAATAACGACATGAAAATTTATAATAAAAAGACATCACATAAAGTATATAGACAAAAAAAATTTTCAGGACTAATTGCATATAATTTGGTCGAAGCGATTACTGTAGCCCCCCCCCCCCCAAAACATCTCATATGTATAAAAAACTATAACATATATAAATAATAAAAAAGATAAACAAAAAAGGAAAGCATGAATATGTTAAGCTAAAGATACCTAATTCTGGAACTGTATAGTAAAGGATCTCTCTCTCTCTTCTCTCTTCTCTCTCTCCTCTCTCCTCTCTTCTATATATCTATCTATCTATCTATCTATCTATCTATCTACTTATTATCATACTATCTATCTATCTAATCTAGCTATCTAAAACCATGTTATTCAATGTATATTGTAGTCTTATTTTTACTTTACATTATTTTTTTTATTTTTACTTTTGCCACTTATTTTTTACCTCACTGAACAGTTAAGTACATGAATTTTTAAACTTTAAGATTACATATAAAAAATAAAACAAGTACAAATATATATATTTGATTTAAAAAGATAAACTGATTATCAAAAACAATGACAAGACAAATTATTATTCTATGGGATTTAACATGTTTTTACCCTCAAAAATATTTAATAATAAATACAAAAGTTATTAGCTGTACTTTATATATCCTAAAGATAGAAGAAAGAACGAATACAAAATATACAGTAATCATACAAAGTCTATTTGAAAACAAAAAGATGGAGTACACAAAAATAAAAAACACTTACAAACTTATATTGGAGTATATTATCATCAACTTTTATAATTCTAGATATTCGGGCAAAAAAATATGAAATATCGCATGAGATTTTATATTAATAGAAGAAATATAAACTCGTAAGAATTCTTATAATTCCAACACTGTAATAGAAAATTTTACAACTGAGGAGACAACACTACTTGTAAAATGCAAGACGATCACCCAAACTTAAAATAAAAAAGAAGGATATAGATAATGTGGTGTGAGATAGTTTGATAGAATCTCTTACCCTCACTTACCTTACAATTAAAATTGAAAGGTTATAAACTCTTTCATTACCCACATTGAATCAGTACATTGATATATAATGCATTAAGATCTTGTTTGCGCATGAATTGAAATATAAACTATTACTTATATTTAAATTAATTAAATAGATATTATATTAATTTATTTTAGTGTAAGATAAGGGCCAAAATGGTAATTCAACTGGGAATTAGGAGCTTCCCACTATAATAATATATGATATATGTATATATATATGTTTTGAAAATTTTCTAAAGTATAAATACAAAAAACTTATGTATACCGATTTGTATATTCGAAGAAATGTACAACTAGGTAGAATATACAAATCGCAGCCTCCATAGCAAGAATTTATAAATATGGAGTGGAGTGAACTCTATTAGTATAGAACATTATGATAATTACTATATGTGCTATTTCTTAAAAATTCTCACGGGAAAAAACTCATGAGATTTGGACCCAATTAGTGGTGGCCCAACCAAATTGAGCCCAAACAAATTTAGGCCCAAATTCATCCAATCTTGTTCTATTAATTCTAGTTCAACTAGGTCTTCGATGCTCATCCCCCTCCCATTCCAATGACAGCTCACCATCTCCAATTCAACGCTTAAATTAAATAGGTGTCCACACAATTTTGACAAATGTTTTATACCTCTCTATAGGCTTTATTCCACTTCACGCTTCTCTCTTATAATAGTAGTAGATTGGTTCATACAGGAAGCGAAGAGAACTTTTTAATTTTGATTTTCTTGGCAAAGTTTCAGTGTGTCAAAACGGACTCTGCTATGGAATTCGAAACCATTCTCGTTGCTCTTCTTCAGTGGCATGAATTTGAATTTCAAAAGAGGAGATCTTGACCCATGTTTCCCTTAAATTACACTCAAACTCATCCAAAAAGCACCCTGGAAACATTGAACACTTTCCATTCATTTCATTAGCCAAAATACTTTTTCAAAGGTGAACCACCTACAATAAAACCGCCTCTTGTACATCTCAATCTAATTAAGAAAAAACATCTACTCTACTCTCTATTTGTTGACTTGTCGGAGGACAAACAAGCGAAGATCTTGATCGAGGAACCTCAGTACAATGCCCCACAAAACGGGTAACCTCAAACTTCCAGGTTTCCTTATTTTTTTTAGTTTTTACATTGTTTTATTCGCTTAGAAATCAAATTACAATTTGTTGAGAGATGTTAACTAATTCTATTTCGTATCTTCATATTTGTTTAACATTGACACACGGAAAAAGAGTCCCACCATTGTTCACCACCCTGCTTGCTCATTGTGTACACCATCGCATTTTTAAAACGAAACCACAGCAGAAATAATTTGATCTTTTTGTTGGGAGGCAATCTTTGGTTTTGGTCTATTTATCATATTTAATAGTTGCTTTTCTTACCACCTGGCTTGCTTACTGTTTGGCAGGATTCTGACAATACTTTTATCTCAGTTAGTGATTATTGATATTAGCCGGTTTGATTCATGACTTACAGTGGCACGAGTAGATTTATTAATACATTTTATGATTTCGGTTGGGATATAAAATTTATTATCTTTGGGATGGTGAACAGCGAGGTAGAGTTCTTCCAAATTATTTTCTTAGTACAACTTCCCAAAAGAATAATTTGAAGTTTTTTCTGCGGTTTAATTTGACACTCAGTCTTAACTACCACCATAAGTTATTTTCTTCCAACGTTCCACATAATGTTTTGAAAGAGCTTGTTGAATTTTTTAGTTTGGACTTTTGAGTTAAACGAATCATACTGATTTTGAAAAGCACAAATGATTTTTATGTTAACCTAAAGCTTGAGATCGATTTTACCTAATCAAACTCCCTTCAAGTTTCCATCATGTTTTTCTTAAGAATCTTTTACTTGCTAATTCATTTATATACACACTTTAGTATGTTTCAAAATTAATCACATTTAAGCCTAATAAAGTAAATGTAAGTAGGTGGTCAACCAGTGTAATTGACTCTTAAAATGGTGATTAATACCATTCTTTAGTGGTAAGATTGAACCCTTATTTAGATCTTAGTTTAATAGACCTTAAAATTGAGTTAAACTTTAGACTGGTGTGATCAAGTTTAGGTGCCTAGTTCAACATAAATTAATTAGGTGATAATTCCTTAAACTTAGTTAAACATACGGGAATCATTACAATATGTTGTACATATTTTGATTGGTTTAAAAATGGGCAGGATAATGGATACTTCCATTTCTTAAAACACATTTATCAATTTAAAGGACAATGAAAATTGACATCCAATTAGGAAAAAAAAGTTCCAAAGATACTGACCGAAAGAAGATCACACCCGCATGGACAATTTTTCTAATTGTCGTTTGTTCCGCAAGTGACAAAAAATATCTTACAATTAGTTAAATAGAGTCCAGTCAGGACAGAACATCATTGAATTGAATTTGATTGCAAATCCAAGTGGTAGATTGACAGTACAGGACGTGTATGAATCAAATTTGATCTGTTATATTAAAAATGGTTTTTTTAAACCTAGTCAGGATTAACATTGCCTGAAATTGAAATTTGTCGGTTGTAAATCCAGTTGGCTGAACTAAGTCAGGGCATGGAGGTGCCTGATATCTAACTGGGTTCCACTGGTGGCGGACACTGGATCACGGAAGAAAAGCAGGATTCATTAGGTTTTGGTTGACAAATCAAACTGAAAAAAAAGGATTAGATCAGTAGTGGGGGGAACCAATCGGTTAAAAATATGGATATTTTATTGATTAGGATTTGATGGACAATTTCAATACTAGAAAGAGATCTATGCCAGCTAGCTGTCGAAACAACTTACATTAGATTTTCATTTGGAATTAAGTAAAAAACTTTCATAAAGAGATCAAGATCATCAATCAGGTCGCCAGGAAAAAATTTTCAGTCTCCTAAACCTGACAAATTATAACACAATAGGTGACACTGGAATTTAAGAACTACATTGTAATTCAGAGCCGAAAAGTAAGCGTGGCAGAGCTTACTTGAAAGAACCGGTTGGATCTAGGGTATCGAGTTAGGGTTTTCGTGTGAACAATTTATGCAGACCTTTTATATATAAGAGAAATATATTAAATAATAAGAAATATTTGTTGACGACTTACTAACAAAGCAGTTTACAGGCCCGTCATAGTGAGAAGACAATTTAAACCAAACTTGCCTTTTGTATGAGGTTTATTCGCCGGACAAATATTAAATAAACGTCCTTTTAAATTGAAAAATATGTGGAAAGTAGCAATTGAACTAGGAAAGGGTACTACTTGAGCTCAAATTATGTTAAAATGGATCAATAGAGTACTAAAATGATCATTGAGCAAATGATAATGAACAAGAAGAACACATTATATATGAGAAGAAAAAAGAGTCACAAGTATTTGTGAATCTGTTAAATGATTTAAATCATTGAAATGTAACAGTGCGTTTCTGATTATCAAGAAGTTCTGTATATTCTCTTTTGAGGAAAGAAATAATTTTTTCATGTTTCCAGATATTATTCCTAGAAGCCAAAGCTTTTAATTTCAGGACGATTACCTAACAGGTTACTCAAATGAATTGGATTTTCTGTTGTCCATGTTGTCGAGACAAATGAAGAGTTCTGCAATTTAAAAGGCTTGAATGGCACATCGGTGGTTGCGATCAAGTCGAGCCATCAAAAGTAATCATTTTGTAAGTAATTAATCTGATCTTACGTTTATGTCACTAGAGCACCAGGACAAAAAAAATCATATCACAAGCATTTCATGCAAGTTCATTTACAAATTTTTTGTGGAACAAAAAAGGAAAATCTTTTAGTCCAACGAGAAGGCATGGTAGGAAAAAAATAATTAATACTGTGTCATGTGATTTGAGTGTATCTGAGATACATAGACCATCTCTCTCCTTCCTCGTATGTTGCGTGCCTCCCTCCCTCCTATTTCAGATGTACTTGGTTAGCAAAAAATGCATGTATCTCTCCTTGAAATTTCTGAATAGGATTCATCAAAATAAAAAGATGAATATGTTAAAAATATTTAAACTATATGGAGAATTAAGTAATATGATTATTGATAGGAATATTTGTTAAATTTGGTAATGTTTTCAGATTTTTATCATAAAAGGCTAAATAAAGGACATGAGCAGTATCAGTTATGTGTAATAATTCAGCTTATACTGGACAGTTTCATGACTTGTTGTTTTGGCCCTTCTTATTCTGAAACTCTTCTCGATCCTTAAGCTTATCTTCCTCAACGTCATCAATATTAAATTATGAGTCTGGCTATGTTGATATCCCATATCAAATTTCCTTACTCAATTAAGTGGATAGCCTAGACATGAAGAAAATCATCTTGCTCCTCATATCCACTACCATCACAGACGCTGCGGGATTAGGTGAGTAAACTGAAGGTTATACTCCTGCGTAGGGATGTACAAAAAATGAATCAAATTGCAAACTCGAGTCAAATAAAAAAAAACCTGACTAGTTTTTTGTTTGGTTTGACTGGGTAGGTGTTATTAATAAAATACGACTATATTTGGGTTTTGATTTGGGGCTAAACTAAAAAAAAACAAATCGGACATGATATATAATTTCAAAAGTTATATGCGTTAAAAATTACTTACTTTGATAACTTTTTTAAATATCTATTATATTTTTCAGAGGTTTTCGTCTTTTATTATATTTATTATGTTTGGAGGAAGTTTAGATTCTGATATGATTTAATAAAATTTATAATCCATCCATTGGTAATTATAATTAAAGTTTAAATCAAAATTCAAATAATACTAATGCAAAAGAAATCCATTCAATTACTAATAATGACAATAATATGAATATTTGTTTTTGGGTTTTTTAATAGTTTAGACAA
This sequence comes from Solanum habrochaites, assembly GCA_027704765.1. Taxonomy (NCBI): domain Eukaryota; kingdom Viridiplantae; phylum Streptophyta; class Magnoliopsida; order Solanales; family Solanaceae; genus Solanum; species Solanum habrochaites. The sequence goes on along the minus strand of JAKWJA010001536.1, from coordinate 27,070 downwards.
TAACATGATCTAATTTTACTTTCTTTTAATATTGTCAGGTGTAAAACTACTTCCGAAAACTTATTTTAGCATTGATTTGTACTTGAAATTTATGATCAATTTCATTATGGGTTTATTAATTTGTAATATTTGTTTTACGCGATTTTATATTAGCTTTTGTGGAGAGATTTTAGTATCATTAATCATATCATTTTTTGCTATTTTCTTAGAATTAACTCAAATAGTTGTATTTGGTAAGACTTAAATTTTGAAATATTTGAACTACAAGATTACATTATATTGTTTGTTATGAATATTTATCCGAAAAAAACACAAAACATCCAAAAAAACCCCAAAAACTCAAGAGAGAAAACCTGAAAAACCCGGAAGTTGTTAAAACTCGAGTTTTATTGTTGTTTGGTTATAAATTAAAAAAAATCTCACACAAATGATTTGGGTTGGATATTTGAAAAACTCGAACCCAACCTGGTCATGTTCACCCCTACTTATGACCAATAATAGAGTCTAGACTACGACAACTTATAAAAAATGCTCTAAGGAACAAACAAAGGGTCTTAGGGTCGTGATGGGGATTCACAGATCTTGGGTTAGAAGGAAATCCATAATGAAGGATACTAGGAGTGTTGTATATTCTCCACTTATGCCTTTCAAGCTAGAAAAATGAAATTAGAGTGGATTGGAAATGGGGAAAAAGAGTAGAAAAGCAGATGTCCACGTACATAGAGTGATGAGCTCAACCACAAGACTAGACGCCTCTATTAAAACCAACTATGAGTGTCCACTAGTCCACTGGGAATATGTCTCTATAATAAAAAAAAAAATAGAAGTTAAAAAGCAAATGAAGAAGGAAAAGACCAAGTAAACAATCTTACCTTTATGAGTTGAAAAAATGGTTAACATGGCAAAAGAGACAGAAATTGATAATCAACAACAAAAAGAGAGAAACAAGGGGATTCCTGAAAATATCCAAGCGGCATATAAGGGGACAAGAAAATGAGCCAATTTGGCAACCCTGTCTTCTAGGTTTTGATATAGAGTTGGTAGTCATTTAATGGTTGGGCGTAAAAGTTCTCAGTGCTTTTGCTGATCAATTTTGGATTGATCTTGTTTTGAACAAATTTATTTGAAGTGAAAAGAAGAGCTACAACCTCCATATAATTAAAATAAAAATCTAACAATATCACATTTCAAAAGCATTTGTTCTGGAAAATTAATTGCTCAACAATATACATAGATGAGTTTTATCGGAAGAGAGTCCGGGATTTTGATTAAGGATGGGTGTGGTCTACTACACCTTTTTCCAATTTTGTGTGAGTGTGTGTATATAGTAAAACAACAATTTCTATTTTTTAAGGTTTACTGTCATACTAAACACTGAAGAAAACATTTCACAAACGACAAAATATATTGAAAAATCTTATTAAAGAAGGAGAGAAAGTCTTACATAAAAAAGTATTTACCGATTTCCAACAAATTGAGGATGAAAACTATAGTATGCCCACAACATATCTCCGCACATGTGTAGCCTCAAAAATAGGTCAAAGTTTACTGGCTTTTTACTATCCTTTCTTCCTATATTTTACTCATAGTTTTCTATTGTTTCACAATATTGTGTGTATAGATGTTCGTTTGTTTATTGTATTGAAATATTTAATTGAACTAATACACTTCTCAAAATCTTCAAAAAAAAAAAACGGCCAAAAAAGAGAATATTGGTTGTTACTAGTAAATAAGGGTGGACGACATTGTTGTTGAATGGACTGTTTAAGATATAAATTGACTATGTTGAACTTCTAATCACCCTTTATGTAATTAATATATTTCCTATATAATAGATTTTTTATTTGTTGCAATGGGGTGGGAAATACTCAATACAAGACTATGATATCTATAAATATAAACCAAATATTGTGAATACAAATAGGACAAAACTAATGAGTAAAAAAATTTGAGAAGGAATAGATTAAAAAAACAATGAATACTCTGAATGGTTTATGGAGGCCAGCACAAGGACAGATATATGTTGGAGTGGACCATAAGTCTGTTCTCATCCTCGTTGTGGGATAGTCGGCAAAAACTTTTAGGGAAGGAATTGTTTTGTTTAAAGAAGATTATCAATATATCTAGTTTTTTATGAATGAAATGTTTCTTCATGGGTAAGTATGGCGTAGTTAGAATCTTAAAAAACAGAAATTTGTTGGTTATGTATACACACTCACAAAAAATTGTTGAAATGTGTAGTAGACCACATCTAGTATTTAAAACTAGGAATCTATCTCTGATAAAACTCATCTATGTACATTTTTTAGAGAAATTAATTATTCAAAACAAATGCTTTGAACATGACTATTGTAGATATTTTTTTAAAAATAGTGGTGGAGGTTTGTAGTTGCTCTTATTCATGAACAAAAACAATCCGAAAGCTGGATAAGCCCAAAACAACAAGAAATTTTTAGCTCAATCTAGTTTAAAATGGAAACTACCAATTCTATATCAAACCCTAACATACAAGGTTTCCAAATTTGAGACACTTTTCTTTCTCCCATGTTGCCGCTGGAGCTTTCGGGAATCTACCCTTCCTATTCTTTTTGTTATAGATTATCAAATTCTTTCACTGTATTTTGCATGTTAAACCAGCGTTCTCAACTCATAAGGTTAAGATTGTTTTCGCTTGATTTTTCTTCTCCTCCTTTTTCTAAACTTCCCCTTTTCTGTTTTAGATACAGGATGTATTGGAATAGTGGATCCTATTAAATGGTTTTGTTAGATAGAGGGCTATAGTCGGTTTTGTTGGTTAGCTCATAATTTTTTAAGTGAACTTCTTCGGTTTCAATCTCTGTTCCCCTTTTTTTCCTCTATAATTTCCTTTTCTAGATGAAGCATAAGTGGATATATACAAACGCTCCAGATTTCCTTAATTGCCGATTTCCTTCCTAACCCCAGATCTGTAAACTCTTATTCGACCCTTTAAGATCCTCGCTTTTTGCTTGGGACGAACTTTTTATAAGTTGCGTATGGTCTAGACTAGGAGTTGAATGGTCATAACATACAAGCCTATAATGTCAAAAACATTTTTTTTTTGTAAATATCCTAGTTGAGAGAAAGTTTTTCTGATTTGAAATTGATTCCAAAGTAATTCATGCTTAGTTATAGGTCTTGAAAATGTGATCTTTCTTCCTGATCCGTAGTATTAGAATGTGACTTATATGCATTCCCAATCCTTTGCATATTCCACTAATTGGTGTGAAAAATTATGCAATTGTCTGATCTTGTGTTTTACTTGCAAAGGAAGGACACGGACCGTTAACTGGCTTAGCTCTCTTGGATCACTTCGAAAACTTGTAGGCCTGGTTATGTCTCTATACTGGGCCTCTTGTCTTATTTTTCCTCAATTTCATCATCCTCCTCCCTCTCTTGTTTCCGTGTTTATGTAGTCCATTGAATCTTCTCTAAATAAGAAAGTGCAATGTTATTGAACTATATCATGTGTTTCTCCGTTGTTTGGAAAACCTGATTCCTATTCTCATTCATATTTCCCCCCCTCTGAATACTTTTCCTTTTCTATTTAAAATTCAAATCTCTGAACTAGCAAGTTCTCTCTCTACCTCTTACTCTTTTGCCCTTACTTCTTCCACCCTTTACTTAACCAACACTCCCCATCAATGCTCTATCGTAACAAATATCGGTGATTGGAGTGATTATCTCATAATCCTAGAAGAGGAGACGAAACGGTAGGTATTAGTTCAAGGAGGGCTAATAAAAGTTTCATCTTGATCATAATTGACCCAGTGTTCGACTGATGAGCTATGACTGAATTCAAAAAGTAATTCCCAAAACGGTCCCTTTAAGCACAAGAGATAAACAAAGACAAACATTAAAAAGAAAGAAGACAGAGTGAGTGAAACTTGAGTGTTTCTTATTATTTCAGAACACTAGTGTATAAGACTTCAAATAGTACTTGGAAAACAATTAATTTTCCTCAATTCAAGTTCTAAATAAACATTTATGACTGGTTTATTTGACGTGCTCTAAACCGGCAGCAGCTCCATGATACAGAGTGAATACATACTCAACACACACGTCCCCGGGAATAAAACCTAGATGCTTCTCGTTTTAAACTAGTTTTTAAGGGTACTTTGTCCTTGAAACCCTTTAGGAGTCAACTAAATTATCCCTAAATGTGTAGAAAATCAGTGTTTTCAATAGTCAAACCCTCGCCTGCACTCATAAACTCTACCTCAAGAACTCCAAAAAACAATGGTTAGGGTTCATCATTCAAGATTATCCTTCATGGTTTCTTGATGAACTTTAATTATTTTGCATGTCGCTCCGGGCTGAATCTCCAATATTTAATAACTATTTTTGATATTTCAGAAATTTTCTCAAGGTAAAAACCCATCATATTTGTACCCAATTAATGACCCCACCGAATTGTAGTCCCAACAAATTTAGGCCCAATTCACCATGGTGTTCCATTAATTCTAAGTCCAACTAGGTCTTTTCCCTTTTCTCAATCAGACCCTCCCTAACCCCGCCCATTTCCAATGAAAGCTCACCAATCTCTATCACACGAACCAAAAGTTGGCTCACAACCATTTTAAAAAAAACCAAATGCTCTATCTTTTCTCATAGCTTTATTCACTTCTATAACTCTTATCATCATAGAAGATTCGATCAATCAAGAAGCCAAACGAACATTTTTGATTTTTGGGATTTTTTTGGGCGAGTTTCAGTGTTCAAACACTCTGTTTGTTGGAAATTAACTCGTGACTTTGATTTCAAAAGATGATACCTAGATCACATTGCTCCGCCCTTGCCTTCAAGCCAGTAAGTGACCATTGTTATGAAATTACCTCACATACAAAAATAGTACAATAGAAAACAAACAATTTTCTGGAAAAAGATTTTTTGATTATTTTAAAATTGAAACAACACTAAAACTTAACTAAATCATAGAATGAAAATTAGAACTAAATAAAGATATCAATAATGAAGCTCCTTGATCTAGAGCTAAAATTAAAAAGCAGAAATTACTTAGAAACCAGTAAGAGACAACAGAGAGCAGAGTCAAACAAGAACTGAGAGTTATTAGGATACCAATTTTTTTCATGTTCCACTCTATTCGGGCAACGTGTTTTGAACCTCTCAATTCACTCAGACATGAAATTCATTTTAGTATTGTTTAATTTGGGCCCTTAATTATTTGCAGTTAGCTTCTTCACTTCTTCTTCTGCATCTCCTTATTAATTAATACTCCTACTCCCCTTCCGCTACTAACTTCTATTTGAAAGTTAGTTTGAAGTTGTTAAAAATATCATAGCTTCAATAGAGTAAACAACCTAACCATTTTTTCCTAAGATAAACGCATGTATAGAAAAATTGTGCAGCAAATTAATTATGTGATTTTTTTGCAATAGCACATCCTATTTCTATGTATAGTAAAATGAGACTAACCTCAATTGATCCGAGTTGTATATAACAAAATAAAATAATATCAAAATTTTGTAATAAACAGAATAAACAAAGACTTGATAACTAATGTTGTGTTATCTAACAAAGATTAGGTTTTAGCAGCCTATGAAACCTGTCTTAGATTTCTTCAAACCCATGATGAATTTCTTATCAAATACTCAATTTATTTAACAAACACAAACACTTAAACCTCCCTTCGATGATTGATTTTTTCAATGCAAGTCGGAATTTGGCTTTCGCAAAAGTTGAGATGGAATAGATATTAGAGTTAATCAACAAACAAAGGCAAAAACCCAAGAATTTAATTTGTAAATTAAAGAAATTAAGATTGAAGATGGTGGCGCCTATACGGGCGTTAGTGGATGTACTCTATTTTGTATTTGTCTTCGCTGTGGCATGGGATATTTTAGGGGGGGAAGCACATAAACCAATTGATCCATCTGAAGGCGAATTTTATTACTGTTCAATAATTATATGAAAAAATATTTTAAATCATGAGTTTGAAGAAACCTAATAAGGTTATTGTGTTAATGGACCTAAGCTTTGTTCGGTTATACATAACATGTCACCATTAATGCTCTATTTACCTCCTTTAGTGCATGAGTTTTGATGTTCTTTATATTTCCCTCCCTGTTGTACAACTACGTATTAAGATTTGGTTGGTTCTCGTACCAAGAAGCCCAAATAAACCATTTAAGCGTTGCAACATAGGGAAAGAACCAGTTTGAAAATCTGTCCACAACACACAATTTAAATGGAAAGATTTGTCAACCACGCACCCAACCACACCCCAAACTTTTTAACGTAATTAGTGGTATTTAGAAAGCAAAAGAAAAACGTATATACTAGCACATAATCACCAAGAAAATGGACATGAAATCTAACACTCATCACTAGTCAGGAAGTGCTAAGTCATCATAAAACTAACTAAAAAATTATTTATATATAAAAATCAATTACCATTTTTATTATTAACAGACAGAATATAAATTATCAAAGTTGGTCGGAATTCAATCATGGCCTTCCGATCAATCTTCTCTGACCCCTCTAACTTTAAATCTTGTAAATCTCAAAAACCCTACTTTTTTAGATCAACAGTTTTTGATCGCTCTGCTGCTTCTTTGGTCCTCCTGCCCAGCTGCCGATTATCTACGCCCAGAAGTTATCGAGATGATCGTCGGTCGGGTTTGATAATATATTGTAGAAGTAATCGAGTATGTAGTAATCGGCGGCTTTGTCGGAGACATATAAAGCTGAGAGATCCAAAATGTTGATCGAGAAAAGTTAGGGGTTTTTAGATTTGAGAGATTTAAAATAGAAGTGGTCGGAGAAGATGAGCAGAAGCTGGATTGAATTCCGGTCAAACTTTTATTTTCATATTTTCGTATATAAAAAGTATTAAATTTTTTTTTTTAAATGAAAATTTTTCAGTCAACTTTTATGATGACTTGACCCTCCTGCATTTTATGGAGTTGTTAGATTATCCGTGCAATTCTAGATTTTTGTGCATTATATATATTTGCTTTGTTTCTAAGTTACACTAAATACTCTTAAATCTTTGTGGTGAAAATCTTTTCCTTTTATAATTTGGAACAATACCTGCATCCCTCCACGTCTATATTTTCCTTATTTTCCAATATCCCCTTCTATTTCCAAAAACTTCTAAATCCCTTATTTCTTTAAATGTATTCGAGACAGTATTTATGTATTAGAGCTACATTGGTGGTATCTAATTTATTTACAATTATCTGAGCACATACTATGTATTCAAAGCTAGTTTTTACTGTCTTGGAGCAACATTATTATGTTATCTGGTTTTTATTGTTTGTATTTATATGAGATATGCTTTAATGTATCCAAGCTAAATATTATATATCCTATGTTTGTGTTACTTTTTAAATAGAGGAATCCAAATCACTCGTGCCTTCTTCAATTGGAATGAGTTTGAATTCAAAAAATGAAACTAACCCTAATATTTTTTATCTTTTTGTTTTGGATTTCGTTTTTTGTCGTCTTATTATCATAATAAAATTGTTTCTTATATTTGCCTTTCTTACTTGTTTGTCCATGACTTAGCACTTTTATCTCAGTTATGGGATTATTGACTATTAGCCGATTTGATTCATGATATACAATTGGTCGAATGATTTATTATACGTTTTAAAATGATGTTTGAGTTTTGTATAAATTGTTTTCAATTTGGGGATGTTGGAATTGTGATTTAGTTCGAATTTTTATAGCTAAAATCAATCTTGTAAAATACATAAAACCTAAAATATATTTCTGTTTAAATAATGAACAAAAACATCCCTGCACTATCTCCAAGTTTTGCAAGATCGACGGCCTTTTTGGTTATGTTTTTAGAAACGCACAACAAACACCGCCAAACAACCAAAAATTATTCAAATTCTAAATGTTCTTTGTTAAAAATATGATTTAATATTACAATTCCAAACGTCAAAAATTTCAAACTAATGTAATTATCATTTAATTTTCACACAACAAACGTCTACATAAGTTTACTAAATTTCAGTATTTATGTCTATTTTATAAATTTGAATTACATTGTTTATATAGTATTGAGCATACTCTAATAATGCATTTTTATTAAGAAATCTCTAAATAATTTGAAAGAGATAGATTTACATTGGTGGAGGCACTAGATCGAAAAAATCAGATTCCTATTGATTAGGACTTGGGTTGACAATTCAATCCAGGGCAGAGAATATATCCAGCTACTTGCATACAAAAACAAAATAAACAACTTACAGAGATTCATTGGAATTAAGTAAGAACTTGCCTAAAGAAGCATCCTTGATAGGTGCCTAATGAAACTAGTTTACTAAACTAGACAAAGAAAACAATAGATACAACTAGAATATGCAATGACACCTTTTGAATTCAGTGCTGTCAAAGTAGCTGGCCTACTTAACTTAAAGCACCAGTCCAATCTTGGTATAAGTTAGGACTTTCAAAAATGAACAACTTTGGCGCAAACCTTGTATTTATACGGAGAAATATATTTGACTATATAATAATATTTGTTGAAACTTACGAAAACAGTAGTCATCCATGGTCCCCGTGGAGTGAAGAAGATATATATTCACTTGGACACTGTAAGAATTCCCTTTTGAATTTGAAATTATTTGGAATTCCTAAATTGAACTGTGAAGGGGATCACTTAAAGCTCAAAATGTCGAAAAAAAAAGATGGACAAGAAATGATTGCATTATCAGTGTACTTTCAATGATCATTGGACGGATGAAATTAAAATGATACAAGAAGCATATCTTATAAATATGAGGAACGAAGTCCCATATTATTTGTGAATCTATAAAAGATAAATCAAATCCCCGAAATCATGGTAGTTGTCTAATTTTGGGGGAGTTTCAGAAATATTTTCTATGGTTTCTAAATTTCATATCGTAAACATAATTTCAAATTACAAGGAGAATTTGTTGTATTTGGTCCTAACCGATTGAATTTTTTTTCCCGATACGAAAAAGGCAATCTACGTGTAAGTGCCTTCTTTCACTTACAAAACTGAATGAATCCCTCTTTTCCCTGATCCAGTTTCCTCTATCAACACGAACCCTTCGTTAGATTCTGGCATGTCCTTTCCTCTGGCTCAGGTTCAGTCAATTGCAAATTGAATAGTGTATCTGTGGTTGAGATCCTATAATAATGAATACACTCGATGGGTGTCATTTTGTATGAATTTAATCTGGTCTTTTACTTTTATATTACACTAATGATTAGGCACACAAAAAAATCATGTAAAAAAGCATTCATAGTAGCAAATATATTAAATTAGCCCTTTCTAGGCATATAGGAATGACAACTCTTAATAATCGTCATTAGTTTAGTACATCAGTAATATTTTCTTCGATCTCTTTAATTCCTCATTGTTATGAAACTCACCAGAATTTGGGAGTTCAAAAAATACATGGTAGTGTGGCCCGCGTCAAGATACATATATCACGGATATATAATCACAATTTGATGGAATTTATTTTAGAATATACACTATATTCAAATAGATTACATATATCGTCTCTCTTACTAGTCTCACTCTATCACGCTCAGCACTCTCATCTCTCCCCACACCTCCTCTCCATGTATCTTTTCTTCAATAATGTATCTTGTATGATTCATATGTCTTGAGCTACATATACTATACTCGCTCACATTTCTCTCCTTACTTTAGTGTATTTTGATAGTAAAATCCATAATCGGTGTATCTTACTTGAAATGTATACGGAAATTATATTTAATTAGTGAGACAATCTGTAACTATTTCAAAGCTATCAGATAACATTTAGTAAAAGTCACGTCCGGAATTTTTTTGTTTAGGTAGGTAGTTGTTTCTAATTTGTTATCATAAAAGAAATTAACCTTGAAATGAAAATGAGTGAGATGACTTATGAGTGAATCTATATATCATTTAATGCATGATTACTTAATCTGTCAGAAAGAGGGTTTTACAGTATGAGTTATTCTATATATGTTCTTCTGCATCTAGGGTGTACAATCGAACCGACAACCAAATAAAATCGAAAAAATGGCGTGGGGTTTGGTTTGATTGGTTTGGCAATTGAAAAAAAAATGACCTACTCTTGGTTTGCCTTGGTATAGGAACAAAAGAATCAACCAAACTCAACCAACCGACACAGACGATATTTTATTTAGAAGATAAAAAAATATTATTTACATATATATACTTTGGTCTATATTTTTAGTTTTAGTTTAATGATGTTTCAATTTATATCTCGAATTAGAATTTGTAAATTTTTGTATATCTCACACATATAAATTTATTTTATTTTAAATAAACTAAAATTATTATGTAATAATCTACTTTGTAATATATTTTAAGTTAGTGTTATAGTTTCACTGTTTTATCCTCTTTTATTTTCCAATTTGGCCTTGGTAAAAATTTACAATTATTCTATTTTGTGTTAAGATCGCTAGTGTTAATTATATTGTTTTAAGGTTTTTCAAATTCGAAGTTACATTTACTTTTAATATTTTTTTGTAGTTACAGTTTGTATCTACTTTTAATCTCTTAGTTTAGCTGCATGACCATTGATATTCAAAAATATATATTTTGTACTCATTGAATTTGACAGTCATTCCGAAATTCTCATATTCACTAACATTTTTTATAAGTTAGTTTAATCACACACATAGTGAAAAAAATGTTTTATTGGCTTTTTCAGTAATAGAGTTTGTAAAAACCAAAAATTGAAAACTGAAAATAACACGAAAGAACGCGCCTAAAACCGAAATCGCAAAATGGACTTTTTTATATTGTTTTTTTTTGATTGGTTTTTATTTAGATTGTGAATAAATCGACATAATTGATTTAGATTTTTTAAAATAAAAAATCAACGAACCGACCTCTGTACAACCCCTACTCCTCCTCCATAGAATACATAAATGATTTCCTCATAACTTTATAATCTTATTAGTCGTGCGGATATGCAAATTTTCACTTCCAAACAAATATCAACTTAATTTTATATATGAATACCTTATTTTTTTATCTACCTATCAAACATCGTATAAGATTTACGAAAATTTAATATTTGCAATAATTGTTTTTTTTATAATCCATCTAAAATTAGTATAAAGATATTGGATGTCCCTCATAATTATGATGATGATGATGGTGATTAGCGATATAATGGTCTGTGTTGTATATTTGATTATCGATACACACTTACTGAATATAAAATATGGCAGGTGCGTGGACTCAACAGGGGCAGGTATGAGAACAGGGATCCTGGTTGGGGAAACGCGACTGGGTTGGAATATGATTGCCGTAGGGGTGGATGGCCCACCCCGGTGACTGGGCTGTGGCATGCAACTGTGGGGGTGGAATTGGACACACAGCTGAAGCAATGGGGGGGGGGACGCGTCAAAAGGAGAGAGAGTAAGAGAGGAAGAACGCAGGGGGGGAAAAGAAATGGAGTAGGGGTAAGATTATCATCTTTTTTTAGGAGTTCTTGAATATCTATTATAAATAATTTATATCATGGGGTCGTGTTAATCTTATAGTCCAATTCGCTAAATAGGCTTGGATATGCATGTATAGAATATGTATCTCTCATGAAATCAAGAATCTCTTATCCTTGCTACAAATGAAAGCATGCACCGATAATAACGGTAGCGGGGGAATTTGTGAAATCGGGTCGGTGGATTCTTTCTGATTCAGGAGATTCAAGAAACACCAATGGTTTGAAATGATTATACTTCCCTAAAATGATTAACTCCTTGAAAATCAATACACCTTTCCATGTCTGTCACGACCCCAAACCGAGCCGCGACTGGCACCCACATTTCACCCCCTATGTGAGCCGAACCACCAATCTAAACTTTATCATTTCAATTTAATTCAAACATAAAGGCAATGCGGAAGACTTTTAAACTCATAAATAAAAGACAATTTTTCCATACTTCGAAAATTTCCACTCCTATTAATTCCCAACACTTTAAGTCATCACCACAAACATCTATGGAATCAATCTACTAAACCTAAGAGTATTCCTAAGAAGCTAAAATACATAAAGCTCGTCTATGTATGCCGAAACTTCAAGGTATCAAGACAGAGGAAGGCGAATCCATTCAAGCTAGAAGCATTGCTCACCCTGAAGATTCCGCTGTGGACTAAGACTGGCTTTGAACTACTGTTGAGAGAGTCGAAGAATGACGGCAGACGTTTGTCTGCATAACCACGATATACAAAAGAAACATAAAAAGTAGGGGTCATACAACCACCAAGTACTTGAGGGGATCTCGGGGGGCCAACGTCAAAATAGAAAGCAATATTCTCAGATAACAATCATAAATCAACTAATGTTCTTAACAGTTGCTAGCAACAAGTATATAAACATCATGTATAATATTACCGATCATATCTCTGAGACCTCAAGCCTCCACACTCATACTCTTTTGGGAAACATGGTCTTTAGATTGAGTATATTAGTATCTTTCAATATTCAATTAATATTATTTATCTCTCGTGTCGGTACGTGACACTTGGAGTAGCCGCTCACTTCATTCTAATCCCTGGTAACCGAAACGTGTCACCCGATCCATATACTATCGCTGGTGTCGGAACGGACACTATTTTCAGACAAGGTATCGCGTTGGGGGGAGTACGTATCGCGATCCTCCTAATACTAGTCCCTTGTACCAAAGGGAGTGCCCTTTGCCGGAACCAGAACTATCCCTATACTATCCTGGTGTCGGGAACGTGACACTCCCATCGCTCCTATCGACTCCTGGTACCGCGCAGAATAAAACGAACGTGCACCCGTCCATATACTATCCTGGTGTCGGACGTGGACACTCCGATCCTCTATACTATCCTGGTACCCCGGAACGTGGCACCCGATTCCCCTAATCTCACTACTTTTCCGTTTCCATAGGCAAGCCTTCTTTTTATAACCAAGACATCATCATAACAAAGTAGATTAGGGTTTTCTTTCTTCAAGTGATTAATCAATAGCTTCGCATCATGCTATATTTTAATCACAATCATATATATATAAATAAAATCACTCAATCATACACACACAATTAAGCATATAGAAGACTTTATACTACCCCCCAACACATAATCATTCCGCTATTAAGAGTTTACAGTATGTGTAAAAACCATAACCTACCTCCCCGAAGATGGCGATCAATCAAGCTATCTTCTCAAATCCTGCTATCCTCTTCGTCTCTCGCTTCCTACTCGTTCTCTTCTTCTTTTTCTGTCTCTCTTTTGTGCTTTTTATTTTTCTTGTTCAAACCCATCTTTTTCTTGTACCTAATTAACATAATAATTAAGTGTAAAAAATGGCAATAATAACCCAACTAATTACTTAAGGTTACGCCGTCGTTAACCCCACGTATTAGACATGAACATTTACCCTCTAACTTTATAATTAAGCATGAATAGTCAAAAACGTTCTACGTCTCTTTAAACGTATAAAGAATTCGAACCCAGACTGGGATTGCGCCAAACCTGCTGCGGCCCGTCGTGCCTGCGACGTCCGCTCGCAGGTCGTCCGCACCGTCAGAGACTCATTTCCACATAGAGTCTGTGACTGTCCCGTCACGCCTGTGACGTTTCCGTCCCTGGCCATTTCGTCGTGACGGTCAGAGAGTTATTTTCAGTAACCCAATTTTTTAGATTTTGTCGCAAGTTTTTTTGAAGACAGACCCTTCAACGGTCCGTCGCGCCCGATGAACGGTTCGTCGTGGGTTCCCGTCGCCTCACCTATTTTTTCCAGAATAAATCTGCTGCTCAAAACGACTTAAACCAGGTCGTTGCAATACATCTTCTAGTTTCACTATTTTTTGTCAAGTTGCAGTCCATAATTCACATTGAAATTTTTTTTTAAAGGACGATTTCTGATAAACGATTTCTCGCATTTTGAACCTTTAAAAATATTTCGTATTTCCAAAAAATGGATTTGGAGGAATTCCAACGAAGAGAAAATAATCTATTACTAAAAAAATTTTGCGAGTACATTTGTTGATTGAGTTGTTTTTGTATAAATATAAAATAACCAAATTTTTTACAACACCATCATTTGATTTTAAACATTATAACAAATTATAATTATGCCTAACTGAATTAATACAAACCAAAACAATAATCCGCGTAATTATTGTTAAAAGCAGGCTGTAATTATACTTAAACGCAAAATGTACTATGTTAACTAATAACCAGTATATATTTGCTTACCCCCGCGGAATTTTCCCATATTTATTCCAACAAAAGTTTAGAGTACTTAAAAAAATTAATCCAAATCAAAATACCACTACAAAAGTTTTAATTTGCTATGGTCAAAAGTAATCGATTGCGAGGTTTAACCTCGCACTAGTTTGTCCCAGCCATGGCAACCAACCCTTGGCCAAGGGTTTCATTTTCCACGCGGCACACCCCTCCAGTGGAAAATTACCATTGCATATATAGAATCGTATTTTGGTTTCATAAATATCTTAGAGTTTTTTAACCCCGTCCTTGCACACAAGTGAAATGTTAGGAGTTGTTAAAAGTTCCTTCAAGGTTGTAATGTTTAAGCCTTTTTGACTTCAATACTTATTTTTTTAAACTTCATACACAACCAGTGGCATATAACACCAAGAAAGATGACGGAAAAATAAAGAAGGAAAGAAAAAAAAGCAGGTGAAGCTCTTTTGACAATAAAAACTATGTTTTTTCTATTGACAAGAGGAAAATTAGAGTGTGGTAATTAACTTACTCTACTTCTTATAACTCCTAAGGTCTAATATAACTCCTAACGTATAGTGTTTTTTTATTACACTAAACAAACTCCTAATTTTCTAAAACAAACTACTTTAGTTCTTTCACTCCACCTGTAAAAAACAACATCTTGCTTCTTGCTCTGCAACTAGAAACCACTACTGACCTAGTACAAAAAGAGTACCCTGAAGTCGAAGCGACGATCATTTTGAATCAATCAACTGCCCAATTTGCATCAGTAAATCCACTCAATAAAAAGTGCACACCTGTTTGACCAAAGTCCATGACTGAGAATCTCTTTACATAGAGCAAATCATTGTGTTGCATCTAAACTATAAGTTGTTGGACTATGCATAACTAAGACACACATTAACAAATACACTATTTTTGTCGTGTGACAGTCAGATAATCAAAATTCCCAACTAGTTGTCGTAACTTCATTGCATCCTTCAAAGACCAACCTTCATCCTTCAGAACACTCCTTCTTTATTTTTCACTTCAACATAAAAATTTTGAACGCCTATGTTTTTTGTTAGAATAACTTGTCTTTTATAATTTAAGTATTAAGTTGGGGAAATACTCCCCCTCAAAACCATCAATTCCCAATTTGGGAACTAGATATAAATCTTTCGGGACCAAATTTAATACCTTCGCATAGACTATACAATAAGACAAGAATATAATCTCTTCGCAATATATATACTTTTAAGGAGAAGATTATTAGCATGTCCCTAGATATTGGTCTAAATAAGGTTTTTCTTATGTGATTGGAGTATTCTTGTCTTTCGGGACTTCCCCCAATAACCGAAATGCTCTAAGAGACTCTCCGCATAACCTTTTTTGAACACCAAATAGCTTTGATTGACT
Organism: Solanum habrochaites; assembly: GCA_027704765.1. Taxonomy (NCBI): domain Eukaryota; kingdom Viridiplantae; phylum Streptophyta; class Magnoliopsida; order Solanales; family Solanaceae; genus Solanum; species Solanum habrochaites. Next base: position 11,466 of record JAKWJA010001536.1, on the reverse strand, counting down.
TTTCCACTTCCAAACCAAGAAAACAGCCATCTGCCCCAAAATTTTCATCCTCAAAACGACAACACGTCCCAAATCCTTAACTTAGACATTTTTGATTCATCATCTCAAGTTTATTATTATATCATTAAACTTATAACTAGTATCGGGAGATGCATACTTATTTCAATTTTCATAAATAAACTAGAATCTTAGATCAAAAACTCAAAACCACAAAATAATTAGATAGTGATCAACTTTTCCCATACCAAGCTCGGTAAAATTTGCTTTGAGGCCGTATAAAGATTTCTTTTTAAACACAACATTACTTGGAACATTGCTTGGATAAAAAATCACGGTTTGGCTCCTTAAATACTTCTTGATCCAACTCTCCATAAATGAAATGCATTCTTTACAGATCGCGCTGCCACAGAATCCAACCTTGAACGCAATTAGAGAATGAGCGCCATTACTTTCATCACCATCCTCAACCACCAGACTAAATGTCTCCTTATACTTTAATCCCATAGTTTTTGAGAAACCAAAAGCACTAGAACGAGATTTTAAAACTTGGGGTCATGGTAAACATCTGGTTTTTTCTTCAAGAGAAATACCCATTATGCAAAGGAACTGGAACATACATTTTTTTGTTTGTGGGGTACATTTCCCAAAGGTTTCAATTCATCATTCTTCAATCTACCTTCTTTTTCATTACTTGGTTGATGTTCCCCATTTACTTCAGGAAATAATAACTCTAATTGTCTTGATCGTCTCCAAGGACTCAACCTTTTGAGCGAAGGATACACTTTCATCACAAATACCACACCCACATCTCTTGAAAGGGTAAACTTATTTGTCTTTTTTTTCATCCATGCATCTCCAACCCTTCATATAATAATCATAGTCCACAATCAACATTTTCTTGCTTTCGGGTCAAGTTTGGTTCTGTTTTGTTTCATAGAACATTAAAATACCCACACAAAATCAAAAACTCCAAAATAGTAACACATTTGGCTTCCGACTATAAAGAAATTTCGAAAGGGATGTTTTGTGGTAAATGGACAAGGATGCAACCAATTTTTATCATATGTCATAGACACATTGAATGCTTCAGCCCAAAAGCCTCGACGAAGATCTCCTTGTCATGTAACCATGAAAGACATAGTGAAGTAAATACACAAGCCTTTCTTTCTAGCAAGCTAACATTCTCTAAGGTGTATCTTGCACAAGTTCATTTGGCGAACAAATTTCCATTACATTAAAGTACTGGAAGAATTCATCTAACATATAATCTCCACATCATACCAACAGAAGACCATTTTCTCTTGGGTTCTCGAACACCTTCAAACAACATATCTTCCCACTCCTTTAAACGTGGATATTCTTCAATGCATTCATTCAAATTTTTCAACCCAAGTTGAACCTTGAGTGATCATCCACTAACACCAATACAATAGTGATGCTCACTATATACTTGTTTGGTTCATTAAATCTCTATGAACAATTCAAACATCGTGTTCCCTCTGATTTAATGACCTTTTTGAAAGGAAAGACGATGAGATTTACCATTTGACAACCTTGACAAATCCCGTTAGTACATTTTTTCAAGGTTGGACGGCGTCCGACCACGTAAAGAGATCTCTTCAACATTTGCTAGCCGAACATGACAACGGACCATGTCCAAATTGTGGACATTATTAGTTTGGGCTTTGGTTTTCTTTATCGAAGCTTTTAACCTGTCCCGCTTCACCTGCTGACATCACAACCAAACAACAAATTTGTTCTTTTCGCCTATAAAATAACATCAACAATGGCCGTTTTACATTTTCGAGCAACCTTTACAACATTAGGACGCAACCAATTATCTATTTTCCCAATCAACTAATTTGAGGAACTTAAACTAGAATTTTTCATCATCCCATCAACCTCAAACATGATAAACATCCTCCAATTTATAATTTTGGATTTAAATCACCAGTACCCCTCAATCTCATAACACCTTTTTCTATCAGATAATGAGTCGAGTTATTAGTTGTGATAATGAATCGATCTCCATGATTATCTCGAATATCCTAGAATAAAGCATCTCTGCCCAATTACATGATGTGAGCACCCCTGAATCAATGATCCACTCTTCCCTTCTAGTATTGTTGGCATAATAACAATATTTTTGGTCCTAACTTTTATTCAAGTAGTTTGGACCTAAACATTACTACTCCCATTATCATTTCTCATCTCCTTCGTTGGTGCACACAACATTGGCTTTGGAAATTTTTACTCGATAAATTTCCTTGATGTGCCCAATTTTTCCATATGATTTCCATTTTCCAACATGTGTAGCACTTTTTGTTGTTGTGTGGATATCCACCTTTTTTTCCATGCTTGTTTCTCTCTTTATTTTTTATTCAAAGTTGAATGTATTCTTCTTGTTAAACTTTCCTTATAAGGAAATAGAACATAATAAAATTCAAGGTGTTAGCCATACTGTTTAAGCTACAACTTCTTGATTAGAAGGCCATCATTTCTCCAATAATTCAACAATTGGTTGCTGCGGCCATCATTGAACGAAGTGACCCAAAGGACCGTACTCCTTTTTCAATCACAAATAAGATAGCGTCATAGGCGTGGAATGCTAAATCTTCGTCTTCAGTACAATCCTCTAAAATTTCCAGCACAATACTTTTAAATTCGCAAAAAGTAACTATGAGATTGACATATCTCCCTTTTGTAACCTGCCACTCCTTCTCCAAAAGTGCAGCCTTGTTTGTATAATTTCTGGTAAACAACCTTTCAAGGGTGTCTTTGGAGAGCTACGTAACCATCATAATTTATCAATAAACTCCTTGATAATAGAAATCCTCAAATCAAAGAAGCTTTTCCGCAAGTTGATCTTTCAATTTCCTTCGTAATTCGGCATTGTCCGGAGGTATCTACTGGATTATTGATACAGTTCCCACACTCAAATACCATAGAATCCTGACCTTAAGGTATTCTTCCATACACATTCCTAATATTATCATTAGTTTCCTACAAATGTTTTTTTCTATTCCATATTGAGTATATCCTCATTTGAGGCTTCCATTTCTACAGACAACAAAACTTTCCTTCACATTTGTCAACTTCTCTTATAGGATAAAGTGATCGAACAACAAGAACTAAAGAAAAAAAAAATCCTGCCTTCAACCAGACTCTTGATAACCATATACAAGAAAGATGACAGGAATTGTAAGAAGGCAATAAAAGAAAACAACCCAAAGCTCTTCTTGAATATAAAATATGAGCGTGTAATGACTAACTCATATTCTAATACCACTCCTAACTTATTGTGTATTATTCCACTGAAAAACTCCTAAACAAATTATTTAAAGTTCCTAAGTTTTTAGCCACCTTCTAAGATTGGTTTTTGACTCGATAAAAGAAAGTAAACAATAACCCAATAAGTTGCACTAATTTGTAACATGACCACCCCTCCATGAAGAATTTTGAGTCCGCCACAGGTCCCCTGGCTTCACGCCCCAACTCAAGGGGTGAAACTGGCTCCTAATTCTAAACCCATGTTCTGCGTCCAACCTTGCTAAAACAATTTAAACTAATAGCGCATGGCAGCCCACAACCATCAAGATAACTAACAAGTATATCTTCGACTTAAAATTAAGCCTTCGGGCGGTAAGGCCTCAGTTACGATCTATAAAAGAAACACTAGTGTCCCAAGAGTCAAATATCAAGAAATAACAAACTAGCACAAATGTTGATTGGGGGCCGTCGGTGCCTACTATGTCTCAATACCGAAACTACAAGTCAGTATATATCAAGACAATCAACAAACAACTAACAACAAACTTCAGAAAACATCAAATGGCCAACATGCCATAACATCACTATACACTCCACACGATAGTCTACAAGAATCTAAGACTAGTAATGATTGGCGGGCCACGACCTAACCTACCCATAAAATATATACAGCAAAGGCTAGCACAACCTCCAAGCTTTGGCACTCCGGATAGCAAGAGGCTAGCCAACCCGAATAAAAGTCAGTCCTGCTGCTGATGAGGTCTATTGGTCTTCCTGTGGGGACAATGCATGCATGAATGCAAGCACCCCCATTCAATGGGGAATCAGTATGAAAAATTATAGAGTATGAAGGTCCAATAACTATGACAGGTAATCTATGTACTGGAATGATCCGATAAAGTAGATCAAGGATAAGAGAAGTGTATGACCTGCCTTAATCTTAACTTATCAAAAAATTAAACAATAACTTTAAAAAAAAACCCAGAGCTTGATAAGGGTCCAAACCAGACACAGACCACATCTCCAAGCCCCCATAAGCCCGAAGATGCCAATCAATCTATTACCCCTATCCCATAGCAATTCACATCAGCCCTTTTTTAGGCCCGTGGCAGCACATATCTCTCTTAGGCATCAACATCGATTAATAGACCAACTCATACCCTCTTAGGATACTACCATGTGGCCCTTCCGGAAGCACAATAGTTTTCTCTTAGGCCCCCAATATAACCCCTTAGGAACTCATAACCCTTCTAGAATCAATATAGCCCCGTAAGGCAAACTCTATCCCATTAGGCCACTCCATATAGTCCCTTAGGAAGAACATAGACTTTATAAGGCATATTTTCACATTCCTACATCTAACCACATGCCTCAAGGGCACATACACTCTCATCACTACATCGGCAATTTAGTTATAGAACCTATACAAATAGTCGTGTCTCCACATAGGGAACACTACTAACTAAAGATAGAATCCTGACAATGGGGATTTTTTATCAGCTTGATCAATTAACATCAACAATTATGGTCTACAAGGCTATCAAGAAATAACCACCCAAAAACATTTGCTCCTAAGCTTAAAGGAAAACATGTCGTAAGTTATGGAAACCTTAACATACCTTTTTTTTGCTTGGATCCATGTTGACCTAACAACTTTTTTCATCACAACTCCCCCCCTAGATACTACATAAAGGCATGACCATAATCATCACAAAATATAAATATACCATGAATACTCATAGAAAAGATTGTCATTTTCCTCGGCAATTTGGCCATTTGGCAACTTTCAAAGTTTCGAGTTGATGAAAGACCGGTCTTAACCTTGAATTTTAAGTTCATAATACACCCTCCAAATTTTCAAATATTTCCAAAATCAATGTTTTCCACACACCAAAGTACTATATACTAGGATAAAAATTGATTTAAAAAAATATACCATGTGTGAGCGAGCTCACCACGTAGAACAACTTTTTTCAGGACTAATCAAAAAAAATTCTGTAACTTGGCTGATCCTAGAAGTGGGTTTTGTGATTCTCTGATTCTTCCCTAACAAAATAAGGAAGAATGATTAAAATTCGAAGAAGATATATATATAAAGTTTCCACCGACCTAGGGACCCACCTCACCTTCCTTCTTGCGTTTCCTACTAGGAAAATGCAATAACCTCTCAATATACTGTTGTATGAACCAAACAGGTTGATGTTGGAAACTACAGTTGTAGACTTCGATTTCATAGGTTTTGGTCACCATAACTCTTTAATAGATTTGGGAGGACACCTCCCGAGACATTTTGACCCCCAATTTCCAGCAGACACCTCATTAAAAAAAATATTGGTAACTTCCAACGACGTTTTAGTTTTTTGCCACTTACCTAACTGCAAACATTAGATACAACCTTTTAACAACTTAAAATGATTCACATACACTAATTCTGAATTTATTCCCCACCCGCTTGGTCTTTCCACAGAGCTATGAGTAAATTTTAACTTTTCTAAAAGTTGGGGTTTTCGAGGCAAATCTGAGCATGGGTAATACTGAGACCCTCCAAGAATTGTGGCAAACCTCAAGGATCCTCAGCTAAAATTTAAAATGCCTTAGCATAATTATATAGAACTCCTTAATTTTCCTAAGTGATAATATTTACTTACTTCATTATCTCCTTCTTTTTCCTCTTTGGAAAAAGCTAACTGTCAAAGAAAAAAATCACAATGATTGCCTACTAACGGTGATTAAGTGAACACCTTTTGGCATTTCAGCCCACTTGTCATGAACCACGCGTGAATAACATCGTCTTGTAAATGAGGTTTCTATCAAGGTACATCCCAGGGTCATGGTATGGTCTACCCACAGGCCTTTATCAGTGAGGTGAAATTCACAACGGGAAAACTCCAGCTGCTGAGATCTGAATTTTTTGTGCCGCAGAGTAGGTCCTCACGTATGACCTAAATATCCACCCCACGCTGCAGAGTAAGTCTAATAACATCAACTCTTGCAATTATTTTTTATAATAATTAATTCATTAATGAACATTCTTTTGATTCAATTCGAGGTTAATTTCTTTATCTTGAGAATCATACTATCTTGTACCCTATACACTTACGAACATTATTTGCTGCTGCTTTCTTTAAATTGATGCCACGATGACACACTAACTTCTAAGAGTTTCAATTCAACTGGAGGCAAATATCAGTTTTGTGAAACATATTGCTTCCTTGAAAGTACTATAATGCTATCGGTTTAGGAATCAACATGAGAAGGTTATAAATCGGGATAAGTTCTTTCACCAAATAAATTTTCTAAGCGACATTTATCCGAAAGAACAATGCGATTTTAGGTCCTCCTGCCTTAATGGCGAAAGAGGTTTTAACTTTCCTACCTACATCAGAACTTAACTATCTTACGTTGTATCAAATTCCCTTTGCTGACTTTACATACATACATACATTACATATAATTAATATATAATATATAGAGATATATATATATATATATATATATATCTTATATATCATCATCTATAGGTATGTATGTCTATGTAATGTAAGGTATATATATATATATATATATATTATTATGTTATGTATGTATATATATATCATATATATATATATAATATCTATCTATATCTATACTCCTATATATCTTATATATAATACCGACCTACCTATCTATCTTCTGTCTCCTTATCTCTATCTGTCTATCTCCTGCTCTTCGTCTCCCTTCTCTCTCTCCCATCCCTCTTATATCGATACCTATATCTTCTATACCACATCTGCCTCTTATCTCTATCTCTCCTCTGAAATCTCTACCACGTATCTCTATCTATCTCATCTATATCTCTCTATCTATCTCTCTATATACTATAAAATCTCCCACCCCCAACACACACACAACAAAAAAACTAGATAATTTTTTTGGCAAAAGCCCATTTTACGCCCAAGATTACAAACTTATAATAGAAATTTGATTCAATTTTAAAATAAAAATTATTATGATATTGTTCAAATAAATATTGATAGGAAAAAACAATAAAACATACATATTTTATTAAAAATAATCACACCTGCCCTGTGAAAATTATTATGGAATTATCTCATTCTTTATACAGATCAAAGGACAAAAAAAGTTATGACCTTTGGTCTTCAATATTATTAACATTAGGAAAAAGAAATTTTGTATAATAAGAAATAATTTTTTCCAAAAGTAATTTATAAACATGATGTATTAATTTTTTAAGAATATCAAAGAATATGATTTAAAGTTACTAGCACCGTGCATATAAATATAGACTGCAATAATTTTAAACAGAGGTTTAGTTATATAATCATTTATATCCCTTGATTCAATTATTTAACTATGGATAAATAATTGTAAATTTTTTCAATCAATTACTAGAATGACCTATATGTTTTTGTTCCCTTTGAAGTTTTGAGACTTATACCCTAAAAAATAGAAATACAGTAAATTAGAAAAAAAAAAATACTTCCAAAATTATCTCATAAAATTCCCAATAAAACAAGAAACACTGCCATGAAAATTGAAAAGTCCTCAAAGAGATCCAAAGGAATGGCCATAACATGGGCTTTCGAAATTGTTAAAATTTGTTCTTTTGGAAGAAGCTATCTCACTGGTTTATCATTCCTTTATGACCTTAAGCATTTTGAGAAAATAATTTGTGAGTGATATTGAATATAACATTTTACTGATTCAATAGGCGTTTGAAAAGTGTGGAATTAGTGAATTTTTTGTTGAGTCATTTATAGGAAATGATCGAAATGTAAGTTCTTAACGTTGAAAAGAAACTGCATTATTGATTTTCCTAATACGAGATCTATACTAGAGTGTATATATATGTTGGAAGGACCAAGTAAACAATAAAGGAACGAAGAATTTTATTAGTATAAGACATGAGAGGGGAGAGAATTAAAGAGCGAATGAAAGAAGAATGAGTTCCATGTCTATTTTATTTTGTGTCATAGACTTAATTTCTAAAAATCTTATAATCTATAGTTTTTCCGTAGAAAAAGCAGGTACTTTTGGCGGAAATTGTATCACCTGCACACCAACAAGTCCTTTTCATGATGTTTCCAAGTGGGGCACCATTTATAGTTTTTCAACTGCAAATATATATGCAATGTCTTTCTTACCGTCGATTGTCCTCACGTTTTAACCTCCACCCCTTATTTAAGAATAATATGCTTGAAATCTAGTCAGAAGTACAAATTTTATTATATATTTTAAATGAACAACATACTACACTTTTTATAATCTGTAACCATTTTTAGTTTACTTTTAAAATACAAATAATATCAATCATTTTATTTTATTTGTAAAGTTATTTTAAACTTCTTTTAAAAAAATTTTTTTTAAATATTGAAATAATTTTGATTTTAATTCTTTTAATTTCAACTCTAATATTATTAATTTTATCATATTTGTTTCTTCTTTTTCAAGTACATTAATTAAGTAAAATAATGTCTGGAAGTAATTAACAATATTTTTTAAGTAATGAAATTTTTTTTTATGTTAAAGAGGTAGGGGGGGCCTTTTTTTTAGTAGCATAATGAATATAAAAATATCAGGACTTAATTAAAATAATAATTAAAAAGAGTAAATGAATCGATATCCCAATAACTCATAAAAAATATGAAGTGATAACTCAAGCTATGCATCTATGCAACTACTTTTTTTTTTAGGGAACAACATTCTGATTCAAACTGCATAACCAAGCTGTCATCTAAAAGCCAATTGTAACTATTGTTCAAAAAATATATATGGATTTTATCATGGTTGGGAAGAATCTAAGAAGGTTTTGGTCCTAATCTTTGTCAGGTATACGACGCCATTTCTTCCATTACGGTCTCTGATTAACTCTTTTTAGTGCATGAATTTTGATGTTTACTTTTTATTTCCTATATACGACTAATGGATTAGAGTTGTTTTGGTTGTCTCGATACCAATCCCAAAATAACTATAACCTGTTTGGTACTCACAATGAAATTGGGCATGTACATCAAATGAATTTGAGAAGTTGGGGAAGATGCAGAAGGACCTCAGTTAAGTTAACCTAAACCAAATGTACCGTTAACACCCAAATTTTTGTCCCCTCCCTCTTTCTAATGTTTTTGTTTTACCTTCTAAATTATTATTAGTTTGAAATACTTTAACAAACACTACTATTTTAGATTTTTTATTAATCTTTGTCATAATTTTACTATTAATATAATTTTTAAGTATTAGTTCTCTAAGCCTTTATTATTATAATATGAATTATCATCCTTTAATTTATCTTCATTTTTTTAAATTAGTATTTTTACTTAATCCACACATTACTACTATACTGTCCTCTTCTTAAAAATGTTTGTTGTTTACTTTATTTTTCAAGTTTGTCCTTACTTGCCTAAACAAATTGAAGCCCAGGAATGCAGAGTGTGTCCTTATTAGTGAGCCACTCAATAGTAAGCAAAAATACACAAATATTAATTGTGTTGAAAGAAAAAGTTCTAGATCAACATTTACCTGTGCAGAAGAAGATTTTTCACAGATTTTTTTTGTTTATTTTTAACATGAAGGACAACCCCCCCTTTATTTATATCAACAAAGGATAGTTTTTTGAACAAAACGCTAATTGTGCCTACTGAAAAGACTTTTGAAAAGGTCACAACCCTTTCATAAATGTTACCACCTTTCAACAAGTGACACTTTTGATAAAAGTCACCACTTTCAATCAAAGTCACAACTTTTCATAAAAGTTCAACGTTTCATGAAGGTTATTCCAATGCTAGTTGTTTTTTTTGGACCGCCATTTTTTATTAAAAAAAGAAGGATGCAAAATAAAATCATAACACTACTTTGTCAAAGTTCACCTATATCGTTTTTAACCATGGTTACTAGTGGGCTTTTATTAGAGAGGCCAAATAAACACTTTTCTTTTCTCCATTTTCTTCTTTGCAATTTTTTGTTAGTATACACCTATCAATTACATACATTCAAATATAAATATCTTTAAAAAATATATCCATAAACTAATGTTTTATCAGAACAATGTTTTGCATCATCTATGATATTATAATAAGTAAAATATGTTAGTCATATGTGTTTAAATTAAAATGCAAACGTCCAAAATCTAATTCGATATGTACTATAGTTGAGATAGTTTTTGCCCTTGAAATTTGGTGCACAAGCAAAAACATTAAGGAACCCTTGAAAAGGGATGAAAGAGCAGTAACGCAAAATGGGAGAAAATGTTTTAAAAGAAGTAACTGGTTTGTCGTGAGAGAACAGATTAATTGTATATCATGTTATACCTTAAATTGCTAGTTTTATTCTATCATTTGACTTTTTTTTTGTCACCTTTAAATATATGACCATTATTATTACAATACCAAAAAATCATCTAAATTGTTTTTTTTCTTGATCTCCTTGGAAAATGAAAAAGTTTCACATTAGAGAATGTTGTAAATAAATGTATTATTTAAAAGCGATTTGGAAATCTGCATAGTTGATTTACATACAGTTTATATTAACAAATGACTATAACAATAACTTTACAACAAAATCGACACAACAAAAGTTTAAAATATGTAGTAAACAATAATTACTACCATAAGCATAAATTAATGATTGTAATAAAAACATATTAGGACTTTGACAGTAGATGAACCACATGGAAAACTCGAGCCACTAAATTTCTGAGTGTCTCCTTATCCATGACACACTCAAAAGGATCAAGTACACAAATATAGTGTGGGAAGAAGAAAGAAAAGAAAGAAGAAAGAAGAAGTTCCTTTAAAATTTTTAACTTAAATGTGAAGAAGAAGAAGAAGGAAGAAAAGAAGTAGTAGTTCAGACTTTGGTTTTTTTTCTTAAATTGAGAGGAAACCCTCTGTTATGACAAAAAAAGAAGTATGACAAACTATAATTATGGCTTACTGGACGGGTCATAACGCTTTGAAAAATCACAAATTTTTGGAAAGTGGTCACACAACCTTTCAGGAAAGTAGCAACGTATTCATAAAAGTCACAACTTTTAATGAAAGGGAAAAAAATAATGTTTGAAAATTAAATTAAAAAGGAAGCTTGTTTTGTGGGGGCACCACGTTGGCAGGCCCTAAGGTTCTCTTATATATATAGATACACCTAGTTCTCAGAACATCGGGCTTCTTTTTTTTCGAACAGTCGTTCTGTTCCCCCTCC
>JAKWJA010001535.1:0-71595 GCA_027704765.1 Solanum habrochaites | reverse complement strand
GGGAGCTGACAGGGCAAGGAGGCCGGCCGAAGGGACGGTCCATGCGTGTGAACAAGTGTGGGGAACAACAAACAGGACAGGTCGCCCCAACGGGCCCAGGGGCGAAGGGTCGACCGGACGTCGCCGTCGGACACCGCAGAACGCGGTGCCTCCCATGTAGCTCCAACCACGTGCATCAGTAGATCTCATTTTTTCCAAACAACCTCAGATGTCTGATTCCCCAACCCACCTCTTTCTAGACTGAGAAGCAGACTCCCAGTCTCTACAAACAATAACCTTCCTTTCTTTATTCCATGCCACGAAAGTTTCCTCCTAGAGCATGTTCTAGCGCTTTTCCACACAACTTTTGCTGGGTATTGGAAATAAAGACAATCACTAGGTGGTCAAGGAAGCTAGAACAGAGTTTATTAGATCAGTCTTCCACCTAAAGACAATATTGAGCTTTCCACCTAGTAAAATTTTCCTTTTCAATTTTTTCCAGATCCATCTGTGGATCCATTGCCTAAAGATTGCTACTACTCAGAGGCATGCCAGTAAGTTGTAGCATTTGATCACTCTAACATCCCACAATTTTGCCAAATTGAATCCGTTGGACCTCTTAATAGGAAACAGACTACTTTTTCCCCCCCCATTCTCTCAACCCTGTACGCCCAAAAAGTACCAAATCACTCCTAATGTAGCGAATTTATATTCAGCACTTGGCTCTCATGAAATGAGACTGTCAGCATATACAAATTTCCTCTCCTCCCCACTCGTCCCCAACTTGAATCCCTGAATCCCTATTTTTGTGATGCAATCTCTTCATCATGCTATCAAAACCTTCAATTTACATAATGAAAAGGAAAGGAGAAAGTGGATCCCCTGTCTCAGCCTCTTGCTGATGTAAGAAAACCCACAAGTTCTCCGTTCACTAGAACGGAGATCCTGACTATTTTGATGCAAAGTTCAATTCTTTTCACCCATTTGCTACCAGATCGCATCTATTTGAGAGTATTCAAAAGGAAGTCAAGTAACAGAGCATACGCTGTCTGTAATTCCAAACTCACAACTTATACCAGGTGTTCCATCCCACCTTTCATTTCTTTAATCAATGTCATTCAACCGCTATGATGTTGCAATCCATGATTTGCCTCCCCTTGATAAAAGCCATTTGTGCTTGTTATCAATTTTACTTGCAAACTTTTTTCAATCATCACCTTTCTTCTGGCAGCAATGTAAACCAATAATTTTTAATTACTAACATCTCCTCCTAACCAAGCTAACCTAGTCGGAATCTTTTCAACTATGAGTGCTCCCGGGTTTTTCTTCGGAATCAGGTAATAAGTTTGCATTAATATTCTTCTCGAAAGTTTTGATTGGAATGGAAAACCCTTAATAGTGTGAGAGGGAATGCCTTCTCCCGATACACTGGTTTTGAGGCATTACATTATTCCTTCTTCCTCAAAAAACCTCTAAAGCCATATTTGTTCTTCTTCAGTAATCCTAGGATAGGGCATCATGAAGTCTCCAATCAACCACAAGCCAAATCCACTGCTCATCCTCCTTATAGAGGCCTTCATAAAATTTCTGCACTGCCTCCTCAATAGTATCAGGGTCCTTGATGATAGCTCCATCCACCTCTAACTGTTCTTCCTTGGGAAACTATCTGGACCAGGTGCCTTCTCCATAGCACACTGGTTCAGGCATTACATTATTTCTTCTTCCTCAAAAGGCCTCTAAAACCATATTTAATCTTCTTCGGTAATCCTAGATACATCATGAAGTCTCAAACCAAGACTCCACTGCTCAGTCTCCTTATAAAGGCCTTCATAAAATTTCTGCACTGCCTCCTTAATAGTATCAGGTCCTTGATCATAGCTCCATCCATCTCCAACTGTTCCAAAGTTTGCCTTTTTCATTTATGTTATACTTTCTTTTTTTGTAGCTATTCACATGACTTTTGGAAGCCTAATTTTCTACATTAGCCTGCACTTACAATCAAAGGGGAAAAAGTAAGAGAAAAGTAAAATTAAGAGAACTTCTGCTGTCTACTTCTGCTTCTTCCGCCTCAAGAATTCTGTTTTTTGTACGCGATAACTGAACTTTGTGATAAGCCCTAATCGTTATTGATATCAAAAAATTCGTGCAAAAACCCAAAATGGGAAATATCTCAAAGCTGCAAGTTTCATCTACTATCGAATGCAGAACTTCTATGGACCAAATTAAGAAAGTTACCTGATTGTGTCCCAACAAGTTCTTTGGAAGATAAAAATTCAAACAGTATATTTTCTGTTTGAGATCCTGTTGTCCAGTAAATATGTTTGACAAATTATACATCAATATAAACAAAACAACGCTTCATTGGACCTGTAAAGCCCTTTTTTCATGTAAGAGCTGCTGACTTGAGGTTAACAAAAGCAGCAGTTAGTAATCCTTTGGGTCTATTCCGGCATTACTTAAGAATAGAATTATGACGCTGCAAATTGATAAAAGTGATTAGGCTAACAATTACAATTACGAAACAATCAGCACTTGTAAGGAAGAAGATTGACGAATGATCACAAAACACTAACAACCAGAATCTGATGCATCCAAAGACAACTAAATATGAACAAGAACTAAAAGCTCAACCCAAGCTCTAAGTGAATGGTGACATAGAGAAACCAGTGCGCTTAGGGTTACAATGGACAGAAGTGTACAATTTTAAATCTTCCAGCAACAAAAGGATGTCGTTCAATCCAGATTCTCAAGGTTGATAACTGAAGGACTAAATAAAGACATTGTATACCACATCACGTAAACAAATTGATATGTCCTAATAGTAAGCTAACTGGACCATGCTTTTAGCTAGACCATAATAAAAAAAATGTCTTACATAAGTTGAATTTAACTATCATAGACTCCTTCTAGTTCAGGAAATTCTTATGTCAATGTAGACATACATGTAAGATTAAGAGAGCCTTCAATTTTGAAATTTCTATAATTTTCCTAACAATATCAACTGCTTCTATGTCTTAGTCCCACACAAGCTAGGGTCGGCTATATGAATCAATTATTTCAAGTTATTGGAATGAAAAGGGGCCAAATAGAACAGAATTGACATAGAGGATTCTCATAAGTCATAGCCTACCTTAGCTTGTATGCGATTAATACTTAGATGATTCTTTATGTTCCTATCATCCTGCCCACAACACACCCTAATAGCAGATAACTTAACTAGCCAACCATGGTATGCGCTCAATCATGATAAATTCTTTTTATATGGTTGTGTCCATTATCTTGCTTGCAACCTCGACTAATCCACCTACCAGCCCACTCTCACCACTCAGCGCAGATTACCAAGTAACCTCTACCTACCAGACTTCGCAAATGGAAGGAATCACCTAACTCGGCGATATCATTTTTTATATTTTTCACTGCAAGAATCCTTGGCCTACCCAAGCTGTGGAACTCACAAATATCACAAAATTGAAATGGGACTACTCCAAAAACAATTAATGTGAATCTACAGGTAATTCGTGCTCCTGTGGCAACATAGTCGCCAATCAGACAATAAATTCAGGGCAAACAACCACATATAAAGAAAGACAAAAAGTTCAGTAAAGATGGGAATATCACAATTTCACACATATTTCTATCAAAAAACCTTCGCCAATCAGACAACATTTCAGTGGTGAACTCAGTTCAATAGCAGTAGGTTTCACCAAACCCAGTGGTTCTAGTATGGGCTGTGTATAAATATTGTAAAGCCTACTAAAAGCTGACAAATTATTAAACTATGAACCCAGCAACGATAAGCATTTCTGCTTAGTAGTGAAAGTCCTATGTGAATGATATTAAGTTATTAGACTTTAGTTAGAGTCCCTAAGTCTACATTTCTTTTTGTTCTTTTACATAGAGTTCTCTTTTCTTTTCTTTTTCAAGGTAACGCACATAGGGTTCCCTTTTTGGAAATACACAAATGCTCCAACTTAGAACCCATAGCCTCCAAATCCTAGATCAGATACTGCCATGTTTGGGCACAAAGAACGCAAATTCCATGAAACAGAAAAAAATGACCAGAAAGCTTTTCACAACTGCACCTAGAGACTCAGTCACCACCACCAGATATGATTCTAGGCAAAAATACTCCAAATTCACCGAACAAGAAACAATGGAAATGCAAAATGGCAATTCTAGACCTAGTCTTGTTGCTAATCTGATACTGTGAAAGCCGTCAGCACCTATAGCAAGGATCATCACTGAGTCTGTTATGCATAGAACTACTTCGGAGCAAACCAACAGTGGAATAAAAATAAATCAGGCATTGCAATAATAATGTGAACTACTTCTGGCGCACATAGTCTCCGATCAGACCTTCAAGTAGCAAAAAACAAAATTACCAGCTAAAATAGAAAGCGAATCTACACCAACTCCTAAAGCAATAGAGTCGCCAATAAACTTTGGATTCTAGAATAATCCCTTTCGCCCGAGTTAACATAGATGTTTCCACCGATTCCAAGAGGATCAAGGAGCAGTGATGAAGTTTGCCACTCCGACGTGGTCTTCTTCTCCCTGCCGTACCCGCTCTCGGTGGGGGAAATCGCCGATTAATTAGAAAAATCAACGACGTGATATTGGCAGGCAAGGATCTTATTGAAAAGCCAATTGAATTTAGGTGTAATTAAGTGTAATTACTAAGTTTAATGTGTGTTTGACCCAACCAGACATAGAACATTACACAAATTTACTATTTTTTCTTTTTTATCATTTTTAGTTTCATAAAATTCTTTTTTAATTTTCATATGACACTACTGACTTGTTTAGCCCTACTATATGAAATCATGAAATTGAGTTAAAGTTTTTGTTTGTACGTACGATTTAAACTTTTTATGTTGTATGTTTTTTTATTAACATCAAAATCTCATTAGTTGTAAAATTAATAAACTTGTTCAATTATTTATACAATCTTACTAATATAAGCACAGTTTTATAAAATCACATATTATACTATCACTGTAACAACCCTAAAAATGAATAGATGCACGTAATGATAATGTTGTCCTAGAATGTCACTATGTGGAACCGATTCACACGGATAGATGACGTAGAATCAGACCTCTGAACCCTGCAATAGTCAAGCCAATTAACTTGGTGATGTATTGAGGCTAGTAAGTTGGTCCAGCCATGTAGGGGCTTCCCGAATATGAAGATTTAGCCCGGATGAGTCGTTATCGGAATTAAAAAGGGGACTCGTAAGTTTGGAGGGTTTAGTGATAAATGATTTTTTTTTCTATGCTAAGGGTAGTATCGTACTTACCTAAATATGTAATTAATTATTTCATTAATAAAGGTGGAGGGCATTTTGGGGCGAGAGGGCCCGAAATTGGCTTTTTGAGTGAGTCTTGCTCCACCCAGTTCGAACCTAGGTGCGCAATGATTTAATTATTTTTGAATTTATTTGTAAATTAACTTAATTATTAATATTTATTAGCTTATATAATAAAAGGAAATCCAATTTTTTTAAGCGTTTGAAAGAGTCCTAGTTTTAGACTAGTTCTTACCTAAGCTAAATACTTTGGCATTCGATTTCACCCTCTCCTCACGTTCATACCTTCCCCGCACCTCACTTCATGATCATTCCTCTTCTTTTTCACGTTTCTCCTGCCAAGCAAATACTAAGCAGAAAATACTAAATTTCTTCACCTTGAAGACCTTACAACAAAATATAATTATACCAATACTAATCAAAAACGTAGGCAACAGGTAGGAGTATCCATTCCTTCCATCGATTTGGTGTAAAGTTTGAGGGATTTGGACGTGATTTTTGAGAACGTTTGGACAATCAGTCAAGATTTTAATTACATAAAGGGGTAGGTTTTCTTACTCTTGTTCCCGTTCCCACGAGACCCTTAGGGCTCAGATATAGCTCCTTCGCAACTAGATTGTCCCCTTTACATGTTTCCCCTGTTTCACTAAGCGTCCCACCGATTTGTAGGTTGGTTATGTTTCTGGTAGAAATTAGGAGTAAATGGTTGTTTTTTGTGTTGATTAATGTTTTATTGTATGTATGTTCGGAGTTTGGAATGTAATCATGTTGGTTTTAAAAATTTGGTGTTTATGTGTGTGCAATGTTATCCCGGACATATAGCTCTTGTTATTAAATTTGAAAATGACATGTTATGGTTTTATCTACATAACAAACCTGTATAAATCGTTATATTCATATGAATTATAATGTGGCTTATTTGAATGGAAATTATTTATGCTAATGAATCCCATGCATTACGCCCTCAACTAACATGGTAAACGTTGATGAGAATGAGTTGAAAAACGTACAAATTTTCAGCATCTTGTTTGATAGTTTCGGCCCAAGATCAGTTATGTAAAATGCTATTTTAATGCAAACCAACTCTTTAACAAATGTGGTCTTTAAAATGCAACTTATGTACATAACCGCTAAAAACTACCCACGTATTACATTTAACGTGAAAGAGTGAGAATAGGCTGAAAAAATTGTCAAAATTCCAGCACTTGATGTGTTTCGGTCAGTTAAAGTCCAATTAACTTTTATGAAAAAATGCAGAAATAAGTGAGATCACTGAGGATCGAACCTATGACCATCTCACCTTGTTAAAAGTCAATAACATAATAATTAACAAGAATGTGGTAGGGATTCGAACGCTGACTTAACTGAAAAATGAATATGTGAAAATAAAATTGAGAGGTTGTGGAATTCGAACCCACACCCCTAGCTATAAACTAAGGAATAAAAACAAACATAAATGTTGAGGCGTGTGGGATCGAACCCCGACCTCTCGGCGAAAAAAAAAAAAGGATTTCAAAGAAAAAAAATGAGGGCTGTGGGGATTCGCTCTCCACACCCTCACGGTCACTCGGAAAAAGTCAATAAAAAAGGAAGATTAAAGAAATGAGGTTGTCGAGTTAGATCCCACAACCTCTCGAGCCCAAGAAAGCGAATGATAAAGAAAGAAAAATTAGGAAAAAAAATGCAGGCGTAGGGCTCGATTTGGGTCCCCAAGCGTGTGAACCAAAATAACTTAAATGAACACAAGTGTATCCAGAATTCGAGATCAGGTTCTCTGCCCCTTTTTCGTATTGATACATAAGTCAACTTGGATTAAATTTCAAGAAATGCTGTCTACGTTAATGATCGAAAATTGAGATTGACATACATAACACGATGCAAACTCTTGGTATCACATAATCTTTAGGAAGATTGATCACCTTAAACGAATGATGAATAAGCCCAATGGCTTGATGTATAGACCCATAAGTCCTAATCTAGGCTTAGGTTAAGAATAGTGACCTAAGATGTAGTCATGAAGATGATGAAATGAACATGATGATGAAACCCTGAAGGTTACGTAAGTACGTAGGAAACACATATGGCCGATTTGCATTGGCTATGATGAAATGAACGTTCACAGGGTATAAGGGGTGGTTACCGTAGGACTTTTTTGTAATTCCGCCTTTTTTTTTTTGCAACCCTTTCAGAATGAACCACTTTTTTTTTTGTGGGCGAGAGGGGCGCTGAGATGTGTCAGGGGGGGTGAGGCGTGAGGGGGATGATGAATTCGGTCTTTGCTTTTGTGTTTTTTTTTGTGGTTTTTTATTTGTTTTTTCTGTTGTTTCTTCCTGACCCCGGTGCTCGGGTCTTGGTTGTTTTTTCCTTTGTCCCCCGCGCGGTTTATTTTTGGGAGGATGGGGGGAATATCAAATTTTCTAATAATTAATGTGGTGACACTATGAGAATACTAATTAAAGATGAGAGGCAATCTCAAATGAGCCCAAGTGAATGTTAACCCGTACCAAAACGTTACTCACCCTCTAGATTGTAAAGTTAATGAAGAGACCATTCTCTAACAGGACTCTAATGAAGTAGTGATGATAATAACACGTACTCTAAGATGAGATGGAATCATTTAATTGACTATGTTTCTTATACTAGAAGCCATCTTCTTCCGTACTTATGAGTTGAATGTATGAATCTATGATTGAGCAACAATAGACTAGATATATAGCGGTGATGCCTTCTTTTAGGAATACGGCGGTTCACGTAACTCTCATGAGATGAAATTAATCCGTCGTGCCGGGTATGGGTCTCCTTATTATCCCTAGTCTTCGAACCTATACGCCAATATAGGGATCTTGGCGGGGTTCAATTCTCATGTATGATCGCATGTTTTTGGTCACTTTGGCCGGTGAATTCCATATCTTTCGGTGTGGTGGAGACCTATTTTCATGATGCTACACATGATCTATGTCGGTTAAAGTTAAAGTTCCCAATAAACGAATAGGTCAGGCCTCAAATATGCATAGTAATGAAATGAGATGGGTATACCAAAGGTGGTTAGGATAGGATGACCCGAGGTGAGGTTATAAATGAAATGAATGATAGGGCCGAAAGGTGTTGGATAGGGATTATCAAGAGGTTAGCTAAAACTTAAGTAGACGCTAGGTCATTTCTGTGTCATTCACAGCGAACCAGATGAATGTCTTAAACTACATCCTGGTATACTGGTGTTCACCAGCTTATGAACGAATGAAATTAAGACGTATACTGCATGAATCTGATCTGTGTTTTTGCTGCTTATGAAGGTTCCTAGTTGAGGTCGCATATGTTGAGCCCCTCATTTTGGGAAGTCTTAATGTCAAGTCCCTGATTCCCAAGGTCCATGACATTGAATGCATGATATGAAATATGTTATGTGCTTATGTTAAGTGTATGTGTTATGTGCATATAATACGTTGATGAAATCATGTACTTACTCTCCATGGCATGACTTTCCTCCTAATCCCAATTTGGAAAGCTCACTCACTGTTTTCCAATATCCAAATTTGGAAGATCACTAACTTTTCTAATCCCATGTTGGCAAGGTTCCATTGACTTGACTACCATAATCATAGTTTGTTAGGAAACGCTTGGCTCTACTCATCATGGCAATGTCCTTGGTGTTTGGCTTAGCTATACCCATACTTAGTACAAGTGTGTATTAATTAGTTACCTCTATATTTTTTAGGTGCAGGCAGGTGGACGCTAGAGTGTTAAACAGGTTTTACATAGCAACTATCCGGACGTGGAGCTTTCATCTGGACTTGGTATAAGAGGTCCACATGAATTTTCGAGGATGTCTACAGTTTTATCTAGCTTGAGGTTAGGCTATAGCTAGTGAGCATATTCCAACTAGTGTTTCTTTCCCTTTTGTTCAACTTTGTATTGTGCCGTTTTGGCAAAATACGTTACCAAGATAAAATTAATGAACTGATTCTTTCATTGATTACCTCTTTATTGATGGTTTGATTTTTGAATAACGCCTATGATGTAGTAGTATGTATACATGTAATGTTAAGACAGAAAAAATCTTCAAATTTTTTCGCTAAAATGACCTAGATGAAGTAAGGATGACGTATGCACACGCTTGTCTGCGACCTCTGAGAGGTCAAGACTTCCGGTCATTTCGTCTGGGGTCTAGATTCCAGTCATGACACTCAAAAGATATTCTTAAAATCATATTTAATTGATCAAGTTTTTAATCATGAACCCATACATCCCATATGAGTTTTGGTATATACTATTGAATATAATCATTCATCATACTACGACATCTTCTCCACGTCGACTTGCATTTTCTCGTAAAAATATAATATTTATTGATCAAATTTTTAATTCCATAAAAATCAAATTACACGTACGAACTATATCTCAAATATAATCCCTAACATATACAAATAATCTTCTTGTGTTAAACTTGTTCTTCTCGTTCATCTACGATGAGAAACAACAACATTCACTACTAGAACTAGACTTATGGCAAAAATTCTTAAAATGCTTATACAACTGTTGCAGTAGCATTGTGATATACCGTGGTCACGGTATAATTAATACTTTTCTTGTTTTGTGTGTCCCAAAAGCCTTTTTGTGCTAATTTTTTATATAAGTTGATCTGTGTGTTGCAGGAAATCTGTCCAAAGCTGAATGCGGAGATTTTTGAGCGAATAAAGCAGAATAGACCCGACCTACGATCATAGACGATCCGTCGTGCTTGTGACTGTCCGTAGGTGGCACGATGCACTTCTGAAGGAAGAGGGGAAGTCTAGACCAAGTGTGGGATTACGAGCTTATGCCGGTCGGTCCGTTGTGGCCATGACGGTCCGGTCCTACGTTTTGTGTGAATTCAGAGAAGTGATCCCTTACCCCAGATTCCAAGAGTGAAAGTATTTTTAGAACGAATACCCTTGACGTGACCGTTTTTTGTGCCTATGACGGTCCGTCTACTACATCTTACTTGCCGTCGATTGGAATGGAGAAGCAGCAGAAGAAATTGCACAAGTATTGGACGACGTAGTCCACGACGGTCCGTTATGACCACGACAGTCCCTTGGAACCACGACGGTCCATACGAGCTCAGTCGCCGTTTTGGCATTTCCCAGCTATTCGAACCCTTGTTTAATTAGATTTTTTGTTTTTTTTATAAATACTTTTCGAAAAACCCTCGTTTTTGGGGTAGAAACCTGATAGTTAGCACTTGAAGTTAGACATCATTTACTAGACTCTTTGTATAGTGTTAGACTTTTGGATTAATCATTGATGTTGGTGATTTGTGTGATTAATCAAGCAAACGTTTTGGCTTTTAATTCTTCTCATTGAAGTATGTGTACAGAACTCTTATTTAATATATTTGAATATTGTGTTTATGGCCATGAGTAACTAAACTCCCATAACAGGGTTGTTGGGAACCCTGTGGAAAATAATGAGATAACCCTAACTAAAATAAACAATTCTAGAATAGTGTCTTGGCATGTATTAATAATTCTTTCGCTAGAAGTCTTTTTAACGGATGGCCAACGTAGAACGCGCTTAATTCTACTTGGCGGACCAAGGAGGTAATAATAGGAAGAGAATTATTACAATAGATTTAGTGTATCTATCTAATTAGCTATTATTGATTGGTACGAAGTAATAACCTAGTTCAACTAATCGAAACCAGCTTATATGAGGTAAGGATAATGGTTAGGATAGCAACACACGTAGCCGAACGCAAGGTGCGGAGTTGAATTTGTCTAGATGCCGTACCAAGATTGAGAAATACATAACTTATCCTCTTTGCATGGCAAGAATCCTATGAAAGAATTGTATAATTAAGATTATCAAGTTGTGAACCTGTTGGGGAACACATAAACCTAGTTATCTGATTAATTCGTTAAAATCCAACATTCACAGATGTTATGGTCTCTTACAATGCATTATTGATTTTCACTCATTTAGCACGAGAACCCCCCATTTTTTATTGTTTTTACTTGCACAAGGAAGTCATGACCAACCAATAGTAATACCGAGTTGAAGTTAGTCTAGACTTTTTCTTCTCTTCGTGGGAACGACTCAACCTCCCTAGTTGGGTTTATTTACTTGAAACGACCGCTTACTTCTTATTGAGAGTAGTTTGAGGTATCAAAATTTTGTGGCGCCGCTGCCCCGGGGATTATATCTTTAGATTTTATTGAACTTATGACTATATAGTTTTAGTTTGATATTTTCTTGATTTTTACTTTGTTTTATTGTTTTTGATTTCTTGTTCATCCAGAATCAACCTCCTTGTATTCCAAATCACAAAGAGGAGAGAAACTCTTGTCTCCCCTACGCCTTACGATTAATAGAGCGTCACACTATACTCAATATGAATCGAAACTTGGATAAATGATGAGGTCCGAACCAAAACATATACTCCCCAGTCCGGTTGATGTCCATAGTTCAAATGTTACCCGTGCTCTAGTTGCCTCACCGAGGGGACAAAATTCCCGCTCACCTAGGCGGCCCCAAACCAAAATACACAAGCAGGCTATGATACAACATAGCAGATAATTCTGGATTGGTCACTGCACTGGGTTTTACCAAAACCCCCAATCTCCCGGCACAGGCCACACACTTTCTGTGGTGTAACAATAGTAGTCTGATGCATATAGCTCCCTGCCAATAGGTTTGTTTTCAGGCTACCTTCTGAGATCCACATGCCCAATAATTACACTAAGGTAAATGGGCATTGTTGTAAAAGTTGTGTAGGATGATCGATGATTTGCGATTTCATATGTTATAGGTCTCAGAGTGTTTTCACTCTTCTCCACTTTGCTTGACCGGGAGAGGTTCTATTTTTTTGTTTACTGAGGCTCCCCATACAACTCCATCTTTACTGGACTCAACTCAGGATGTCTTCTGTAGCACAGCTACTATCACCCGGTCCTCTCAAGAAACTAAACCACCAAGACAGAGGAATCCCTTTCGTGCGACCGATATACTCAGTATCTTTGAGAAGTGTTCCAAATCGAAACCGTATAAGATTATGATTACCCTAAAGAATAACATTCCTATCGGGAAGGACACGGAATATAACGACGAAGCGGTGTGGGTACACTAATATGAAGGTGGAATCTATATGGAGAATTTCCTTAAATGCTGAGAGTTGCTAAAACAATTAAGAAAAAACTCTCGGAATAAACAAAGATTAGAGCTTGGAGTACTGAAGAGGAATGCTGATGACAGGGAGAACACTACTTCGCAATTACAAGTCATCGTAAGTCAGTGTCACACCCATCCGACAGAATAGAGATCGTGAAGAAGCATGGGCTCAAATGGAGAATCCTTAGGCTTGGTGTTGAGTACTAAAAACCTGTTCATAGGGGGGGCCGAAGAATATAAAACACGAATCACTACTTTATTGGCCTAAGACACCACCACCCCCTAAACGATGCAATGCTACCTATGAAGGAGGATTCCATTCTAGTGATGAACAGATGGTGTCGTTTCGACCAATGCCCAAGGCTCTAATCAAGGAGAATTGGCGCCAAGATTGGCGGAAGGGAACCAAGGTCGAAAACTATTGTAAACATACAATCGTTAGGGGCAGACTTATGTACAAATCTTATAAAACTACATCGCGACAAAACACGAAATCTGTCAACCACTGGGGTAGACACTATGGTATAAAAACCGAAGGGAATGGGAGGCCCTATGTCCTCTTAAAATCGTGAGTTACTACTCCCAGGTATGGTGGAGGTATTATGGCGGGGGAGCAGGTAATGAGTGGTGCGGTTTCGTCAATCCAGGGGCGCGCGTTAGGATATGGTTGGGCACAAATGAATCGAGGAGGTCTTTACTAGTGATGAACAAAGTGAAAGAGTTTAAGGTGTGATTTAGCTATTGTTTTGGGCAAGAAGTGATATACCCATCATATTAGTCGATTAAACATACATCGAATTGTGTCACTGGGAACCCATTATCTGCGAGCAGTGAAACAACACGGCAACCTGGGCATTCTTCATAGAAACCACTGTCCAAGAATCAAAAATGATGGGCACATTTGTGGACATCACTACTCGGCGGTGGGTAGGACAAACCATCGAACCCCTTATGCCATTTACTGAGGAAAATGTTTTAGACAAGACGATGATTATAATGTTGGTAAAGGGTAGTGGTGACGCAGAGGAAATTTATGGAAACGATGTTGAAAGTCCTTATCAACGTTACTTCCCACCATGGCCTAGCTGCCAAACCACCTACCCCTTCCCCTCAGATATTCGTGCAAAAGCCCAGAGGATGATATACTAGGTGGCGTTTCATACAATGTTGAATCAGCAGCTTTCAATCATGTCCCTTTGGTACAACAGCTTCTAAGCAAGCACAAGTGCCCCGTGGTTATGCAACCTTTATATGAAGATCTGATCACCAACGCCAAGGATCTCACTTTCTAGGAATGATGATGTGAGATCTGCAGCATTGTAGTCTATTTGCTAACCAATATCCCTCGACAAAAGGACAGAATATCCCGGGTAGTATCACTAGTCCTTGTACAGTGGCTCGTTATCAACATTTTGCGAAGCATTATGTGATCTGGGGGCACGCAGTAAATCTCATGCCCTCTCCTTCTACCGAAGTATGGGTTTGGGGGTCCAAACCCACTTCGATGCGGCTACTGATGGCTGATCTGGACAGTGAACGGTCCCATTATGGATACTCATGATGGGCTAGTTAAAAGTGGAGTCTATTCATCTTTACCCATCGCTGATTTATGTTATTCTTGATTGCGAGGAAGGGTTCAATTTGAAGCGTGCTATTATTCTTTGGAGGTGTTGCCAATTCCTTAGCTCGTACAGTAAAGCATTAGTTGATATGAGACGGGACAATGAATGACATTTCGTTTGAATAATGAAGAAGCGACCAATTTCAAACATTGTATACCATGAGGCAGACGTGGTTGAGCTCAAATCGTATCTGTTCATATCCCACAAAGAAAATATGAAGAGGATACTGAACAAAAAAATGGCAAACAAGAGTTTATGGTTGGGATTTTGTTGCTTGTAGACAGTTCTTTCTGGGGTGGCCTTGTCCTTCCTTCCCGGCAAAGCCAGTCCAAATGGTCTGGCCCAATTCCTAACGTGATTCCCAAGTATTCCCTCATATGAGCAGTTGATTAAGGCCAAGGAGGGAGTTGTGGTTTAAGAGGTCGATAGAGATAGAATAAAACTCAATTTTAGCATAAAACATCAAGGAATGACCGTGATATAGGCATACCCTCTTGATGAAGTCATGAGTAATCAACGGGTCCCCAGTCGTTTCCGCGACATTAAAATCCGGCGGTTGTTGGGTGTAGGCAACCCATACTTATAGTCTTTTAGTAATGGTAGCAATTTTCTACACTGGGTTTTTCAATTTGCGTCAGGCCTTTACCTTGACCACGAAATTCGCAGAAATTTCCTCTAGCCACAGCAGTTCACATAGGACAACGGACACAGCGACGGCACGTTGCGCCTTCGACGACTGTCGTTATCCATCCGTCGTACAGTACATTTTTCTATTATTTTGAAACTCGGGCACATTCGACGGAACCAACGACTGGTTTGTCCACAATTGAGGGTCGGACCGTCGGCCTGGGGAACCGTTGCCGTGATTAATGAGTTATACCCGCCCGAACCCCAGGCTGGACCCTTTTTCCCAAATCATACCGTTTTAAACCCCGCCCCCCATCCCCCACCCCCACATACCACACCCACCTTCCTTTCACCCCATTACTTCATTATTTCCATCATCCACCTTCCCTCTCTTTTAACTTCCTATTCTCCCCCCTCCCCCTCCATACATTTGTTCCCCCATATTCTCCCAAGCCCAAATGTGTTATCTACTAGTGGGAAACTGCTGTTTTAGCGCCTATCTTGCACTGAGTACATGTGGCTTTGTTTTCTCCTTTCTACAAGGTATGTGTCTCTACATTTATAACTCATTTTTATCTTGCATTTTTGGCTTACTAGTTATTATTAATCTTAGGTGTTTTTTTTTTTTTTTTCCCCCCCCCCCCCCCCCCCCCCTCATCGTATTTTGTTTATGTTTTCTAATACGATTCTTGTCGTTACAAATGTTCGAAATGCCTATGTTTTACCCCTAGACATTGAGTGTGTTTTTTGCATTGCTAGTTTCCTAGGTATGTACGGTTTACGACACATGTAGGGTCCAAACACTACACACGTCGTTGATGTGGTGTTTCTCGCGTATGCTTAGTGTACCCTTAGTTTTTGTCATCTATCATTCAGAACGAGACCCTGTCATCTCAGAAACAGACCCCGATGACGTGTGCGCCTATCGTACCCACGACAAAACCGTCGTTAGGATCCGTTGCAAAAACCTACAGCACCGCTATGTCCTATAACGGACCACATGTGAGTGACCGTACGTCTTCCTGCACACCGTTCCGGTTGTCAAGACCGTGTTTTCTAAGGTTCTCTCATTTTTCGGTCCAATGTTTTTCCATCGTACACATGCGATGCTACGGACCGTCGTCTTCACGAAGGTCCTTCTCTAGCACAACGACCTTGTCTGGTTGTCCAGAGAACCTGTTTGCTATAAGGGTCTCTTCTCACTTTTCTGTGTCCTTCACGGACACATGTGACGGACCGCCATAACCCACTACGGTCCGTCCTGGCACTCCCGTCTAGGATGGTCAGAGCCCCTCTGCTAAGGGTCTCCCATAGTTTTTTTTAGTGTTCGAAGTCAAACGACGGACACTTCGTAACCTGTGCGTCCCGTCTGCCTTACCGTCTACTAATCAAAGACTCTCCTTGAGGTGTCCTTTATATATACATAGACCATTAAAACACGGACGGACGCATGACGATCCGTCATAGCCACGATGAGCCGTCGTCCAGGCCCTCGGTGTGGTACAGTTTCATATAGCCTGACACACTATTTTCAAATGTTTTCTTTCGTAGGGTTTTGGCCTGTCTTGATGTGCCACTACTCGTACTCATATGAGTCCTTTAAACAGGTACTATCGACTATGACAAACCCAAGCAGACCTCACCGTCCACACGGGCCGTCGAATCGGTCAGCCCCCCTGCCAACGCATGGTCCCATCGGCTCTGATAAGAGCATGACCCTTGATACGTTCCCACCCACGGCACTTCCGTGGCCCCTGCCCGTGCTTGCATCGTGCTAACCAAGGCCACACCCAAAAGCGGTGGCGTCCAGCGTATTCCACTGCCAGGTCCAAGTCTTATGAGGAGCACACACTTGACCGGCACTGTAGAAACCGCCCTCCGGTCACCCAACACATGATTAGGATCTATCTGGCCCTTAGAGTATCCTGGTCCGAGGAAGCCTCTTGCTCTGCTGCGTTCCCCGCACACCGCCACCGCTTAGTCGTCTCCGCGTCTAATGAGGCTACAGTTCAGACTCTACATCCGTCTGGCACCATTCTTCTAGGTCCCCATCCCGCCCCTGACCATCCCCATAACCGGTGGTGTGTCGACGCCAGTTCAAGTCTACATTCTCCGCGTCCCAAGTTCCCCTCACTGATAAGAGGAGTAATGACTGCCACTCTTTGGAGCGGCGAGTACTTACAGTAGCTTTCCATCGATGCCTGATATCTCACAATCTCTTCCATGCATCCCCGCTTGGATTGTAAAGCACGTTCCGTTGGACGATACAACTAAGTAATGGTCCGAGAGTTCTACGCATCCGTACTTAGCGACTCTTACGATCACATATCGATAGGCACCGGCTGCCCCCCGCTAGAGACAGTCCCAACTGGAGCCAGGTCCGAGTCCCAGGGTGTATCACGGTTGACATCGTCCTTGCAGCCATCCCGTCGGCTTTCATAATATAGCGGCGAGATATTGATAGCTTGCTCAGGACCCAACCGTAGCCGCCGAGGTCGACTAGAAGCCCGGCACTCTGGCATAGTACAAAAGGAGTGGCCAGTTTTTTGCGTGAGGTGCCCCCGCACCTGAAGAGACCACCAGTAGGTTGATGGCCCAAGGCACCTTTCCTATAGAGTAGATGGTGCCTAGTGGGGACTAGAGTAGAAGGGGGCCATCAAAGAAGGCCAACCTCACGTCCCCAAGGCAAACGTTCCTAGTGGCTGCTTGTCCGTCATGTGCCTCTAGTCTATCCCCCACAGAGCTGCTTGACAACCTCGTACTGAGGTGGAGATCGAGCGCGATGATTTGTATGGCTGTTCCATGCATGCCGATTCGAGTATACTTCGCATGCTTTCTTCCATGCAACCCATGCACAAGTGGCATTCAAGTCACTTGCCACCGGTCCCCTTCGCATGAATCTTTGCCCTCCCATAATGCAGTCCGCAGGTGTGCCCATATGGCACGTAGATTCAACCGAAGACCCCGGCAGGAGCACCGTTGACGTCGCCTCACTCTGAGAGGACGAAAGGCTAATGAGGTTGGCCCCACGTATGAGGCCCCGCCAGAGCTGCCACCATTAACTTTCTGATCATCTTGCTGATACGGTCATCTCAGGCCCGGCACCGCTACACATACACATGCAATCCACTTACACTTACTACGGTCGAGTCCTTCCCGGGTAGTAGCCAGCCCCGTACCTCGACTCCTCTCAATCGCACAGCCCCTCTTACCGGAACTGTCCCCGCTTGCAAGGGTCAAAAACTAGAGACAATGTGGCCACATCTTCCTCATCATATCCGCCAGTGGATGCAGAGCTATTGCTGAGCTCGAAGAGCGCCTAAGATCAAAATGGTGCAGTTTACGGCGGAAGCTAGCTGAGGTTAACAGCACCTGGACACACTTCGAGTTTAGAGTGACTATCGTGCCGATCCAGCCCCTTCTTCCGGTGGATTCGACTCTTCAGTTAATTCGAACAGTTTTTGTACTGACATCGTGACACGATCTTAGAGGCGTAGGGTGGCCGGAGTCCTTAGGCCCCTCCTGTCGCACCATTTGCTGGGACACGGTGTGTTTTGTTTTTGTGCGACCCTTTTTGCTCTCCTCTTCTATACTATGTACGTCCCGACATTCCACAACTCGGTCCCCCTCTGAGAGAGTGCCAATATCGTATGGTCTAGCATAAGACGAGGCCGAGCAATTATAAAGGATCGCTGAGACGATGGAGTGCTGTCACGGAGAGCCTTAAACTTGTTCTGACGAGCGTCGCTCCAGATGAGAGCTGTCAGATGTGTAGCTGCTGGGGCGTCTAGCTCCGCCCGTAGATTCGCTGGTCTACTAATTGATTGATGTTTCTGATATGACACCACTGATGGGCCTAGATTGCATAGAATATGGATTCCCTGGGTAACCGACCGCACCATAATTGCTGACTCGCGACGCTTTGCGCCACAATGTTTGCTTCATTCAGCCTCCGATCTCTAGTATTATCAACATTTTTAGGCCATTGGGTACAATTTGCCGTGCTTTTTTAATTGGGGGGGGTAAATGGATAGTGTTTT
This sequence comes from Solanum habrochaites, assembly GCA_027704765.1. NCBI lineage: Eukaryota > Viridiplantae > Streptophyta > Magnoliopsida > Solanales > Solanaceae > Solanum > Solanum habrochaites. The sequence goes on along the minus strand of JAKWJA010001535.1, from coordinate 52,873 downwards.
AGGGGTGAAGTCCTTGAGTAGCCTCACTTCACTAATTCACTCTTTTTGGGTTTTTCTTCCTGTGTTTTCTTTTTTCCCCAAAAGCTGATATTACTTTTTTCTGTTTTACCCTCATTTGTTATATCTTTTGTACCATAGTTTAATTCTGGATCATATATGGCTTACAATGATCATCCTGATACCTTGAAAATAACGCATAGACTAGTCATAGTAACTGCTATTGTGTGGCTCTAAGCATAAATAAGTTACACACATTAGCATTACCCTAAGTCTAAAAATTCGAACTAAGTGTCTGACATCTGGTATAAAGTTGATTGAGGTTGTCAAGTGAGTTGTGAGAAGAATTTGAATAGTCCACTATGGATACTCGCGGAAAGCCTAGAACTTGCCCCTGTTCGATCCTGCTAAAGTAATGCTGTAATAGACAATTAGGAAAAAGGATCTAGGCCTTAATTGCAATATAGCCCATTTTCTAGCCTAAATCAAGAAACCAAATGAAATTTTATAATCCTTCTTTGATCCAATGAATCTGAGCTTAATTAGACTTTCTTTTTCACACCCAGACTGTATCTTTTTCTCTTTTCAGGGAACAAAATGTGCCCTGGTCCCTCCTTGTGACATGTGGCCACCTCATCTATTGCCAAAAGCATAAGTTGAGGGTGCTAAATGCTGAACAACCTCGTTATGGCTCTGACCCCATTTTGTGGCCTTGTGACCTCATTGACTATGGCAAAGCCATGAGTTTAATAGGTGACTATATATGCGGGAATGCTCTAGAAGTGGGGTTTAAAGAACAAAAGAGGAGAATAAATAAAAGTAAAGTGACCAGAATAGTTTTAGAACAGTAAAAGAAGACGTAAAATATACAAGAAATACAAGCAAGAAAAGAAGAGGGCCTTATCAAAGTGCAAGAAAAGAAAAATAAATTAGCATTGAAAGAATATGATACACAAACTGTGCGTGAATAAAATGACGAACGTGGAGAGATTTAGCCGTACATGTAAAGGATGTTACAACATTCACTAAAGATATACCTACATAACCCTACCCTAGGCCCGGGAGCCACTACAAGCTAAAGAAAGTCCTAGATCGTGATCCAAGGGTTGTTATCGCAAACTTAAAAGGCGTTAAAATAAGTCAAGCTTAATGGCAATAGTATGAATCGAGTGGGACTTTTTTCTGAGAGCCAGTGCTGAAAAGTAATCCTTATACTCAACTGAATCATTGTGTGGAAAATGAGGATTTTGTTTAAAAGTAAAGGAACAGTTGCAATAACCGAAATTGTTGTAGCACCATTCGGTTGATAAATTGAAGGAGTGAAATGTGGTTAATGCAGGTGAGTCCTGTGTCATGTCTGATCCAAAAAATTCAAGCCTAATATGGATAGCATGCATAGATTTTGAAAGATTAATCGGGATGATGCCATGATGTGCAAATGATAAAACATGGATACTATTTCCAAAGACTTGTGTAGTGATCATGTGCGTCGCTTTGAGGACAACAACGACGTTAAGTGATGGTTGTTGATATACCAACGTGGTTTCACGTATAATTTTAATACTTTTTCCTAGTTTAGTGTGTCCAAAAAGCCTTTTTTGTTCTATATTTTTATATAGTTTATCTGTGTTTTTTGCAGGAAATATCTGTCCAAATCTGAATGCGTGAGATTTTGAGGGTCGAATACATAGCAAAACGAACCACCTACGGAGCATATTACGGTCTGTTCGTGGCTTGTGACGGTCCCGTAGGTGTCAGCGATAATGCAGCGGCTGGAAGGAAATGGGGAAGTCTGACCAGTGTGGATTCGAAGCTTTGACATCCGTTGTGGCCATGACGGGCCCCGTCCTTGCATTTTGTCCTGACTGCAGAGAAGTGATCCCAGTACCCGCGATTCCCAATAGTTGAAAGTATTTTGGAACAAGACCCTCGACGGACGTTGTGCTATGACGGTCCGTCCATCCTTGCCGTCGAGGGGAATGAGATAGCAGCAGAAGCAGATTGCAAAGTATGGGACGACGGAGACATACTGTCTTTGTGACCAAACGACGGTCCAAGCGTCGCGTGGTCCGTTGACTCAACCGCGTTTTGGGAGATTTCCACTCTTAGAACCCTTGTTAATGATTTTTGTGTTTTTTTTATAATACACTATTCGAAAAACGCTCGTTTTTGAGTATACCCTTATAGTTAGGACACTGAATAGTTAGACATCATATTATTAGACTCTTTGTATTAGTGTTAGACTTTGGATTATACATTGATTGTTGGGATTTGTGGTGATGAATCCAGCAACTTTTGGATATTACTAAATTCTTCTCATGAGTAATCTATGACTCTTATTTAATAGATTTGAATACTTTTGTTTATGGCAATGAATAACTAGATACTCCATAACTAGGGTTGTGGGAACCATGTTCAAAATACTGTAGATAAACCCTCCTAAAAGAACAATTCTAGAATAGTGTCTGCATGTATTAATATTCTTTCGCTTAGAATTTCTTTTTTTACTTAAAAAACAGGATGATATGGCCAACGTTGAACTCGCCGTAGGCTACTTGCCGGACCAAAGAGGTAATAATAGGAAAAGAAGTAATTAAAAGAGATGTAGTGTATACTATCTAATAGTAGTATTGGTGGTACGAAGTCATAACCTAGTCAAATATCGAATACAATGCTTAAATATGAGGTAAGGATAAGGGTTGGAATGCAACACACGTAGCAGGACCAAGGTGCGGAGTGAGATTTTCTATATGCCGTACCAAGGATTTAGAAATACATAATGATCACTTTGCATGGCAAGATACTAGGAAGAATTGTTTATAGTTAGAATATCAATTTGTGAACCTGTGGGGAACACATACCCAGTTAATTTGATTAATCGATTAAAATCCAACGATTCAATGCTATTTAAGTGTCTATTACAATTGCTTATTTATTTTCACTCATTTAGCACGAGAACCCCCCCTTTTTTATTGTTTTTAACTTTCCAGGAAGTCATTGCCAAAACAATAAGTTTTAAACAAAAATACAGAGTTGCGTGAGTCTAGACTATTTTCTTTGGTGGGAACTGATCGCCAACCTTCACTGTTGGGTTTTTACTTGACACGACCACTTTTACTCTTATTTGAGAATTAAGTTTGAGCGTCTCGACCTGTCTATTGCAACTGTTACAGAGCGTTGTAAGAGACCGTTGACCTCTATTGGAACACTTTCTGTAAATAAAAATGTTTAGGCAATGATGCAAATGCATGTTTACTGTAATATTATCTTTTTTGCAACACTTTCGAAATTATTGGCAATAGACCATTTATGGCAACGGTTCTCGAAAAAAATAAAATTTATTGTACTATATCACCTGTTCAAACTTTTTCATCACATTTTCACACCCGCCTCTCCTATCAATATCCCAATCAACATAGATCTAAAATTCCTAAAGTTTCTCTTGTTCAAAGAAATTAACCTAGTTTTGTAGAGCCCTATCTCAAAGATCTGTCCAACTCAAGCTCAAATGTTTGACGAATGGCATATCTGGTAAGAACACACCTTTTCAAAGTTCATTATCTCATCTTTTTTTATCTACATATATCATTTTAATACATAATTGTACTCATATGTTTTTCTGATAGAGAAGTATGTTTCATTAGATTCAAACGATTTGATGAATCAGGTATTCCCCTTTGAAAAAATCGATGGATTTCACCTATAAATTCATTCAACTTTGTCTAATTTTATATTTGGAATTTAGGAGAAAGTAATATTATGTGACTGTATCTTTTGGAGCATGTTCAACGGAAGTAATCCTGAATGGGTCAGAATGGCCCAAGGGTAGATTAGTGGTCAAGTCCGTGGTCATTTGTGGCTAGGATGATACACGTTCCAATGCTTTCATACTATACCCTCTATATATGTATAATTTCTGAATCTTTGAAATTCGCAATCCTTCGAAAAACAGTTGTTGTGACTGAGTGTCTTTCTGTGGTTTTCTGAACAGTATGTTTATAAAGATATTACTAGTGTTTTTATTTTTTTCATTATGGTGTCAAAAGTTTTTTGTTACGACTGGATCAACTGTTTAGATCGCAGTAGATGACTATATATTTATTTTAACTGCACAACCAATGGCTTAAGATATCCTATTGCATAGTAGATTTTAGGAAAGAAAAATAATGTTAAAATGAAGATATTAGTCAACAGAAAGGTTCATACAAGAGGAATTTTGTTACGTTATTTGTATTTTGGATTCTTGTCATTACTGAAAAAATTATTGCATTTAATTCATTTCGTAGGCTTTCTATGATTTTATTTGTTCATTTGATAATCAGTATTGTATCATAAACATGATTCCCAGAAGTTGAGTCTATATAAAGAAAAGCTTTTAAGATAATTAGGAGAAGTTTGAGTTCCAACCTCACGTCTTTCAGTTTGTTGATATCATTTTCAACTCCCATTACAATATCAAGGAAAATATCTTGAGGGAGGTTATATTCCAAATGCTTTTGAAGTAAATTGGCTAAAGTGCGACTATGAGTTATGTTTATTTGGTGTTTGATTTAGACACTTGACACTATCATGATCCTTGCACTCACTGACAAAGATTTTCTCAACATTGATGATAACATTAAGCTCGAGAGTCGTCACTACTTATGGAAGTTGAGGTGCATCTCTATTCTTTACATCATGTTCACCTAGAACTAGATATTATTTTTGGTAAAACACAATATATTGGATCAACTTTCCTTAAATAGGCTTCTTTAATGGACACATAATCTTATTCTTGCTATGAGTATCATATATACATGTATTTCTTATATACCAAAAATCAATGATCAAACATTTCTTGACAAGTAATTGTTAGAACCCAAGGATCAGACTTAGTAATGTAAGAACCGGACAAAACTTTTAAAAACTTAGAAAGAACCTAGAGAGTACTGCATGTTACTAGAATTAAAGGTAAAGCACTTTTTCCACGGTTGATAGAATAATGAGAAGAGATTCCTAGAAGCTATATACCAGCTGAAGAACCGAACATTTTCAACAAGTTGCATCTAAAACTCAATATTCAACTTGATACTTAAGAACTGTCAAACTAGTTTTCCAACATAATTTTTCTGGTATTTAGAACGATTTGCTTATTGTTTGAGATAGTATTAGAGAGTCCTAAACTTTTACTTTAAGTTTATTTGCATCATTTTAATTTTTAGTGTTATTTTTTTAGGGATAGTCCAATAAGAAATATTTTGGATGGAACTAGTTGGAGTTAATAATGAAAATGTAGCGGAACTGAAAATTTTAGTTACATTAGTATGTTATTTCAGTTAATACATTCGTGAGACCAAAAATCAATAATAAGAATCTAACAATGGGAAGATTTTACTTCTGATCACAATATTTATTTAAGCTACTCATAGTGCTTAACATTTCATAATTATATCAAAATTTTCAAAACAACCATTTTGGTTTGTCTTGAAATCTTCATACATTTTTTGGTCTTGATGTTGTATATTCATTTCTTATTATGCATACGGTTCAATATTCAGTAGTGTAGAATGGAATTCCTATGGTACAATAAAGATTTCATTCTTGTCTTCAACAACTTAGTTTAGAGAGTTTTGTAGGCATTCGTCGAATATGTTACACTCGATGAATGACACACAATTATTTACGTCGGTGCAATATTTCTCTTTGCATATCTCGCTTCTCATAATGTTAATTGATAAAATGAAAACATCTATAACGAAGGGTCCAATTTTTTGGGTGAAGTTCAATACACTAGTTACAATGGATGTCTGTAGAAAATTCATCTTTTAGAGTATTGATTCAACTAAATAAATGTTATTTATTCTCCCTTAACTGTTTTGAACGTTTGAGTTGATATGTATTTCCCTTTTTTTCATTTAAGGTTTTGATATATAACTGATTTGTCAAATTTCAAGTGGTTTGAATAAGTTTCATCAACTAAACTTTATTGAGATGTGCCGATTTTAATTTGGATGCATAATACATGCATTGTGGACTCAGAAAGTTTCCTCACCACAGGTTATCAACGGCAATGAAATATGAAGATCCAAATATAGTTATTTGACTATCGAAATAGTAAACACTTAATGTAGCATACAAGATATGAGCAATACAAGAACACATAAATAAACCCCTAAATAGAGGATTTTATCAGAGTTGAAGCTGTTTGGGGATTCAAGTTGTTGGTTGGCTTAACATAGTTTACATTCTGTCTTTCCTTGTTCTTACTATGGATATGTTTGTTTGAATAAAACAAGCTTCCTTAAATTTTTATTTAATTTTTATTGTACTATAGATGAATAACTTTATAATAAAATTCAAATGATCTGATATACTTACCGTTGCAAAAGCCTACCGAACCGTTGCAATAGCTTTAAATAACCGTTGCACTAGTGTCAATAATCATTCCTTGAAACTCTATAACCACAGTTTAGAACCGTGACATTTGAGTGAACAACCGTTGCTATAAATTGTCTTATGGCAATGGCAGAAAAACCATTGCGATAGAGAAAGCTATGGCCATAATTTTATACTCTCAAGCACAAAATCATTGCCAAAGGTCTATAGACACGCGAGCACTGAACGTTTAGTAAAACTGTTGTCCAATAGGTGTACTGCATCTGTTTCGCCTATCTATTGCCACCTGCGTTTTTAATTGTTGGCCCATAAGCCCTTTTTCTTAGTAGTGATTATTAGTTTGGCCATGGTTGTCATTTGGTTGGTAAATATATTTGAAAAAATTATTGAATTTGGTTAATTAAATGGTAGGATAGAACTTATTTGAAATGATAATGAAGTCTATGTTAGTGAGAATTGACGAGATATACAAATGGTTTAAAAAATAATAATTTGAATTTTAATGTTAATTTACATATGAAAATATGATTTTATATTTAATATATAAGGAGAGAGTTTTTTTTACAAAATATATATATTGTGGGTCAATTTTGTTTTTGAAGATTTTAAAATCATGATATAAAAAAATCGGAATCTTTAACTTAATAGTCAAAAAGGAAGTTCCATTATCCAGAACATATAGTTAAAATCTAATGACTATCTGCTTGAAAGTTTGCTCTAAGATGAGTTGTTGGGACAATCCTTCAGATAACTGTAATTGTTTGTAAATTGAAAGATAAAAGTAGATATTTTTTTCGAAAGATAAAACTAACTCACAAAACTTGTGTTGGTGAGACGATATCAATGTACTAACCGTCAATCGATGATAATGCTTAACCTAATTATTAACATAGTAGAGCAAGAAAATATGTGGTCATATCTTAAATAGACCTGAGGTATGTGAAATATCATATACTATAGTAATGTTCAACATGATCAATTTTAGGTTGTTGAAGGCAAGAAGAACTGAAATAACTAAGCTTCATGCAATGAAAATTAATACATAAATGGCAACCACATACAATATGTACTGAATACATTAAATCTACAATGTCGTGCAATATTGATCCTTAAACTGGGAGATATTGATGACCAAAATATTTACAATGCGTTAAGTCGAATCCAATTTGTACCCTGACTAAAAATGTGTTCATACCTTGTCAAAGGTACGATGTAATACCTCTAAAACGACTTAGGTGTAACTAGAGTCTAACGCTTATGTCTTGATGTTTTGAAGTCCTTATATGGGTTATAATGAGGTTAAGAGGAAGTGTCTAAAGTTTTATGAAGTTTGGAGGTAAAACGTCCAAGAACGTCCATGACGTTTGAAAGGTTTGCCTTGAAACGACCTTGTATACCTTAGTGTGTTTTTCACCGAGTTTTTACACTTTTTCCGTCTTTGGATAAATAACACGAGAGGTCCGAAACTTGTATACGAACATATATGTGTTGGACACGTCCGAGAAAAAGTCCCAAGGGACCAACCAAGGGTTCGTGAGGTAGGACCCATCTTGGTGGCCAAGAACTGCTAAGAGCAGTTATCCACTAACAAGACCAATTGACGCCCCAGTAGGCTTTCGAACTCCCCGTAGGTGGAGGGCGTCGATGAAATATTAGATGTGGGAGCTTGGCCTTCCAAAGACCAGGCTTTGACCCAAACTACGGACCCAACGAGTACGTATCCGTTTGGTTTGAGTGCCCCGTCGAAATGGGCAGTCGTAGGTGAGGCCCTATAATTCACCTACTTCACTTAAGGAAGGGGTGAATCGGTAAATTCACCCCCTCGTCCTACAATAAATATTTATGCGCGTTTTTCTAAGGGTATTTTTGGGTATTATACATGTTCTATTGTCTTAAACACTTAGATGAATCTTTTACAAAATCAAACCCAAATTTCTTCTGACCCTTTGGAGCCAAAACCTCATGGTAGCCAGCTTGGATGAAGTTTCTTTGTGATTTCTTTCATCAAATCTCAGCAAATTCCCGTCTCCATCAATTAATGTTATGAACTTCATCCAGGTAATCTCTTTTCTTCAAGGAGGCCAATCTTCAAAGTGATGTCTAAAGTCTTTCAAAGATAACTCGTTCAATGTTTGTAATCTATCCACGGGTTCTTGCAATTAAATGTTTGAATCATTGTAATTTGATTGCATTGTATGTTAATAGACTCATTTTAACCTTAACAAACCTCATAAGGCTATGAACTCCCCATGTAAGTATGTAACCCTAGATTTGCACTACTTTAACGGTGATTTAATTATTCCTTAATTCTTTTGAATTCTATGTAGTTTGAACTAGGCTATTGCATTATGATAGAGATCATGCTGATTGTTAGTTGGCTGCCCTAAGTTCATTCTATGTTACTTATCCTGGGTTCATTGTCTATTATAAGCATGAACTGAATTGGTGATCATGGTCCTTGGGAGATGGCCTTTGAGTATTGTGTTTGGATATTAGCTATGGCATTGTAAGTGGTGAGTAACTGGATTGGTGTGTCACGCTGTCCCTAGATTCTCTTTATTTTATGAAATTTAGGTCTTGAATTATGTTGTGGATTGGTTATGTCCACAATAGGTGTGGTCGCTATGTGCATTTACTGTGCATTATGTGGCCCTTCGTAGGCGTTACTTTAAATCTTATTATATCACTGGTCCTTGTCGGCATACTGATATATAAAAATGTGATTGGATAGTGAATTATGGTGAAGTATGAATATCTATCTACTTGTGAGTAATGTAAATTCTTTGTTTCTTCTATTACATAAGTGACCAGGTTAAGACCATGACAAGTCCTTATGTGTGTAGTCTTAGGATTGTTTATGATTCTTCCTACGTGGTATATATATATATTATATATATATAGTATATATATATATAATATATATATATTCTAGTAGTGAAGTGGCTAAGATCTTATCCTAGGTGTTCTAAAGGATCTCTTAGGTGCGTGTGAAGGGATTGTATATAACTCATTCAAGTGAATCTTAGAATCACCTTTGATAGGAGTATCTCATGGTTGTATGATTTGTAGGTGTTATTGATGTTATAATGTGAAGTGCGAGTTTTATTGAAAGCTACAATAAAGTTCACTTTAAGCTTACTATAATGTTTATTCAATTTGTATAAATTACATATGGTTTGTGTTGTGTTCTAAATGTGATGTTTGTGCTTAATTGGTTTTTATACTTTAATATGATGTTTTAATAAAAAAGAGCATATTCTCATAAATTCCCTTTTCAATTATTTTTATGCCATTAGTCATACTAGTTACCCTTTGTTTGTATTAATTTCATACTTTTGTCTATCTTCTAAAAGGTGTGTATATACGCAGTGGGGGTATCTTTGCGCAAGCTTTATGTGAAGTGCTAATGATCTTATCTAGGTGTTCGTAAAGACTCTTAGGCGCGTGTGAAAGGATTGTATATAACTAACTCAGTCAACTGATCTAGAATTACCTTTTATAGGAGTATCTCACATGATTGTATGATTTGTAGGTGTTATTGATGTAATAATGTGAAGTGTGAGTTTTATTGAAAGCTACAATAAAGTTCACTTTAAGCTCACTATAATGTTGATTAGGATTTGTATACATTGCATAATGATTTGTGTTGTGTTCTAAATGTGATGTTTGGATGCTTAAATGTGGTTTTTATACTTTTAATGTGATGTTTAAATCAAAACGAGCAATAATTTCTCATGAACTTTCCTTTTCACCATGATTTTATGCATTAGTCATTACTTAGTACACCGTGTTTAGCTGTACATTGATTTCTACTCTTTGTCTATTCTAAAGGCTGTGTACGCAGGTGCGCAAAGGTATCTTGAGCAAGCTTTGTTATGTGAAAGGCTATGATCTTATCCTAGGTGTTCCTAACGGATCTCTTATGTCGTGTTAGGGATGGATATATCACAACTCAGTCAAGTGAATCTTAGCATTACCTTTGATAGGATTTCTCGGGTGGATGATTTGTAGGTGTTATTGATGTAATAATGTTAATGTGAGTGTTATTAAATCTACAATAAAGTGTCACTTCTTTTTAAGCTCACTATAATGTTTATTTTCAAATCTTGTATAATTGATATGGTTTGTGTTGTTCTAAATGTGATGTTTGGTGCTTAAATGTGGTATTTTTATGCTTTTAATATGAGGTGTAATCAAAAGAGCATTTTCTCCATAAAATGTCCTTTTTGATTTTATGCATTATCCTACTTAGTATACATGTTTGTATTAATTTCATACTCTTTGTCTATCTCTAAATGTGTGTAGAGCAGGGTGAGAGGTATCTTGGAGCAAGCTTTGGAGTCTATTTACCGTTCAACAAAGCAAATTTTGAGTATGTTCCTCACTTGACGTCGATGTCATAACTCGTCTTTAGAGACTTCTTTATTCAAATTACTTATTAACTTCAGATGTTAGAGTGTTATCATTTCGATTCAGTAATGGGCCGGTCCCCAAGTATTTCTTAAGTCTAAAGACAAATACATATATTGAGACTAGAGTTTTTCTATGTTTTAATATGGAAAATTTTTACAAAGAGTGTTTTTTGGTGGAAAGTTGTAATTCCGCACACACTTTTCCCATGCATTATGTACTGATGAATGTCAAAGGGCTTGTACCAGACTGCGAACAGGTCAATTGACCCACTATGTTGCATCTGAACTGTCTATGTTCTATGAGTGCCTCGAATGTGACCATGTAACTAACAAAGATACCAATAAACTGTCCTGAAAGCACTGAATTTGTCCAGTCCAATAATGAAGGGTGTCTTTATAACCCTACGATGACACATAGTTTTGAGACTGGGAAGTTCACTCACATGTCTAAGCCAACAAGAGGTGCTACCTTTATTCTTACGTACTTTAGTTGCTAAATAGGCTTGTCAACGGATTTTATATTTAAAAATTGAGTAGTTTCAATAATACTAAAATCTGAGACGGATTATAAATATTTTAAAGACTAATGAGTGACTTGTATCGTCTGAAATCCTTTTATTCACATCAAAACTAGATATCGATGTACCCTAATCCATGAAATTATATATTACTAACAAAACATGCATTTTAACACAAAAGCAGCTTAAAAGACATGACTTTTTTTTGTTCTTCATTGTGGATTAAAAATATTTTTCTAATTCTTATGTCAAGTTTACAACATTTAGTAATGGTTGATCTAATTGAAAGGTCCAAAGTTCATTTAATTTTCAGTATATATGATATTAACTTTATGAGTCAAAAAATAAATTAAGTGAGAATCACCTGATTGGGACTTTTGCGGGCTTTTATTGCTTTTTTTGGGGGAAAAAAAGAAACAAAAATAGATTCTCAATATTTCACCTTTATAATACATTTTTTATTGTGAGTTTCAATGGAGTGTTTTTTTAAGTTCATGTTCAAAGAACATTTTTTCTTTTTTATAATTATATGTGAGACCTCATATTCATTAGGGAGAACAGAGGATGGCAAGCAAAGCCTTACTGGAAAATGATTTACCTAACATGAAATAACCGTTTAATTATATTTAATATAAATAAATTTTGTTGATTAATAATTTAATTCATTTACTAATATTCGTTAAAGTATAATTCCATGATTACAATAAGGATTTGGTATAAATTTTATAAATTTGAATTCAAGCACGACTTGATGAGTGCTCGATCTTTTCTGAAGGTCCAATTCGATAATTAAATATGAGAAAAGATACGTTTTGGTTCATGTTTTCATACTAATAGTCATTACTATTCCTCAAGATTTTGAAAACTTAATAATAAACCCTAAACCAATTATTCAGAAATTTAGTGTGATAAACTTAAATCGTTATAGTCATTTTTATTTCTCTAATAAATGTGTCAAAATACAGGTATGACACGTAAAAATAAAAGAAAATATAAAAAAAATAAAAGTAAATTAGTAAAAGTATTATTTTTATTTATATACTTTTAAAAAATATAAAAAAATTATAACAAATAATATGAAAGAACAGAACCATGTATAATGGATTGTGCGCAAATAATTTTGTAGGTATCCTAATATAATGCATGTGGAATAAAAAAAGATAATACATAAATACTAATCAGGAAATGACAAAATATCACCTAAAAATAAAAAATAATACCAAGCACAAAAATACTAATAACTAATCATGAAATGACAAAATATCACAAAAAAGAATAATAATAATACCAAGCACACATAATTTTGCCCGTGCGTGCACGGACCCAATACTTTATTATTGTGTATTTCATTCGTAAAATAATTTCATATTTTATGTTAATCTAACTTATTTTTAATACTATATAGTTTCACACACTCCACGATTAAAGTATGCTAATTGGTATTGTGAAATTCTTATATAAGAATATTGAATGTTGAATTGATATAAGCATGTTTGATGATGTTGATGAGTATATAAATCTATCGTCTTGCTCATCAACACCCGATACGGGTAAGTTTTTTCTCTTATGGCTACTATTCTTTGTTTGGAAGATTCTCTGTTTCCTTTTTGCCATATAACTCCCCCATAGTAGATGTCATTCAAAAACAACTTAAAGCATGGTGAAACTCTTTGCCTTTTGTTGTTGTATTTCCAATTCACATCACTAAATTTCATTCTTGAGCTTGTTTATAAAACAACAACATGCGGTCCGTTAGGAGTTTATTTCGCCAGTGGCTTCTTCTTTTCGACAAATTTTAAAATCGATCACCAGCACAAGCAAACTAATCAATTCTTTGCAAAAATTAAACGAAGATAAATTATTTTTACTTCTCTTGCAATTAAGAGTGAATACAAAGAAAAACGACGATGCAATACTATAGTACTAAATGCACGCTATAAAAGTAACTAACCACCAACTATTATATTCGCAATGTGAAACATCACAATTCAGAACAAAAAAAAAGAACTAAATAATACCTTGTAAAAATTATACCCAAGACACTGACCTTCTCTATTGAAATTGTAACTCAAAAATTACAACCAAAAGGAGGTCATACTTCACTACTTGTTCAGGAAAAATTTAAGGGATGAAATTGGTGGTCTCTTGATGTCACTTTTTCTTGAAGAGGTAAGTGAATAATAGGTTACAAACGCATTAAAATTTACGTGAATAATGAATATGTTGGTTCTTTAGATTAAACACTTTTATTACTATCATACAGGTGAAAGTAAAAAAAAAACCCCTCAATTAAATTTTAAGATTATGGCTTCAATCCACTATGGAGCCAAAATGAAGGTGCATACTAATTATCAAGAAAATGTACTCAGACGGAGAACAAAACTGAAGATACAATCGAAGAGCTCTCAAAGATCATTAGCTATACCACCTTTGTACCAATGTGGACCAAAAATGCTGACACTGAGATACACAACTAAATACTAATGAAGATAACCTGATTCTCCACTCAATATAAGTAAGCTCATGACTATAAAAATGCGGAGCTACGTCGATCCGGTAAGACGAAAATTCAGAGCTAAAAGGCGACGATGGGAACTCCTAAAACCCATAACGTTTGTTTAAATACAGCGTGCAGGTACAATAAGCGGAAGTTAGTGAGCATCAACGAAATATAACTTACCATTATTTATAACACCATTTACTAAAACACACAAAAACTATACCCACAGAACGCAAACCTTCTACATACCGCAGTTATATACATAGGTGATAAGAAAGATACAATTATCTCACACAATCCTGAATTCATCATACGTTAAGATTAGAATTATATTTTTATTATATAATTTCTTCAGATATGTGTTTTAATCTAATTATTTCTCAAGATTTTTATTATATTTCTATATAATAATCTTGGTTCTTTGATACATATTTAATTTCTTGTCATAATATGTTCTAATAATCTATCCTCATTTATTGAACTTTATATAGTGCTTCACACACACATTCATACCACTCTTCACTCACTCTTCTTAAATAGTATAATTTTTTTTTCTAGTTTCTTACGATGTCTTTTCAATTCATCTCATTTTTGTCAAAAAAATTTATTTCTATACATAAGGACTTTTCATTTTTATATATAATTTTAAAAAAAAACAATTCATTCTATTCAAATGGTAAGAAAAAAAAATATCATGTTCTTTGTAATATTTATTACATCAATAATAACACATTTCTCCTATTCAAGTCTTATGCATCATTTCTTTATAAAGATTAAGCCGTTGAAATCAAAATGTACATTTGAATAATGATTGAGATTTTGTATGTAGATCTAAATTTAAAAAACAAATCAAACATATTAAGGATGTTATAAGTTTAAATAAAATAGCGCTACCTATTAATTGAAAAATATTAAGAAAAACATGTTATTTTTATAACATAAGATATTGAATTACAACACATATTTTTAAGTTTTATTAAAAATTAAAAAATAAAACTAAAGAATTACATATATAAACTATAAGAATAAGAAGATTGTTATAAAAATTAGTCATCTTTTCTGAAAAAAAAAAATTCAACCCACACTAGTCTTAAATATAAGTGCACTTTCCTATATTTTATAACGTCCTTTGGTCCATATACTCTTCTTCAAAATAAATAATGAACATAATACATTCAGATGATTTTAAACAAATTTAATATATGCACCATCATCACATATTTTTGAAGTTGCTTTGCATGTTTATCAAATAAAATTTTTAAAATAAATTTTATCAATTATTGACGAACAATGAGCAAGAACAAAAATTAAAAGTTAAAAAAAAAAATTAGTAACTAATAAAGTTGTAGGATCGAGAGTCATGAATATTTTTTAAAGAAAAAATAGGGAACACAATTTTTTTCTCCGAATAAAAGTACATACTGTAAAATGAGCCCGAATAGAAGACTATGTCCAAGAACATAGTTTATTTTATGTATATCTTTAAGTAGAAAAAAGAAAAATTTTAATTACCTATATCTAATTCTTCAGGGTGCCACCCCTCTCACAAGACAACAAATGAATGATAAAATGTATCAATACTAAATATATATATAACTTAGGCCCCCGCCTAGTTGTTGCACCATTTATTTATTTTCAAAATTGTATTCCCTTTCATGACAATTACGAAACTTTTTTATGAAAGAATTGTGACTTTCTATGAAACATTTGGGTTGACTTTCTATGAAGGGTTACGACTATATGACAGAAATTATGACTTGTAATGAGCTTTGCATTTTATGAAAGGTTTGTGACCTTTTCAAGGTGCACACTTATTCCAAATTGCTTGTAGCTTCCCATAGACAGCACATTAACATTTGTTCATTCTACCCACGGTTTGTCTATCAATAGAGGATTCTCCGTTTATTTTAAATCAAAAGAAATTCCTAACTTTCCTCCCAACTGCTTCACCTATTAAATATTTGTGTGCTTTCTGTATCCTCCGTAATTCACTGCACAAATTGGCTTATGTTTCCTGAGTCATTGGACATGTATACTGATATGTACTTTTATCAGTTCATTAATTTCAAAATTTACGATATTATAAGATAACTGATAGATCTAATAAAATTTCATTTTTCTGTACCTTGATAGTATTTACTAACACATAATCTTGCATGGTAAGCCCAATATAGTGTTTTAAATAAGGTCTACTGACTATCAGGTTTAAACATATTTTATTTATAAATAATGTGAGATTATGATTCCCCGCGATTTTGGGAAGCCGCGGATAATTTTACTTGTGATTATAATTATTGAAATATAAAAACAGTCTAACACTTTATTAATTCCCTTAGTGCGAAAGCGTGAACATGTTCCTAGTACATTTGAATATTGTACGAATGCCTAGCCGTGAATTTGAACTATCTCTTCTATTTTCGGTGAATCACAATTACTGACTTCCTCTGTCCCCAACATTTTTACACAGGCACCTTTTGTAGATTTCCAAGATCCAATAGTTATTTTTTATTGGATACATTTTTTATTATCTTTTAAACTTTGTAAATTATCACTTATTATGACTTATAGCAGCGTTTTATGCATCGGTTACACCCTATAAATTTTATTTCCAGGAAAGATTGAGAGTTCCAGCACAACATTTCTCAAGTCAAATTTAATTATGTTACTCTAAAAAAAGAAACTATTCATGAAACCTAATATTTTAAAAGACCAAAAGAGGTTACTACTTCATAACCGTTATTAAGTTTTAAATCATAATTAAAATAAATCCTAAACCTATTGTACTTTCTAAATTTTTACTCATATCTATGTAGAACACCAAAATCATGACATCATTTAAAAAAATGTCCATATTTCCATCGTCTTTAATTAAAATTCCACTTATGTATGAAGTTAAAAATATCCAAATCTATCAAAACGCCATACCATATTTTACTGTTTGACCAAAGTTTAGTTACAATTTTTATTTAGTTACAATTTTCCTTAACGAAAAAAATTGAATATTTTAATTAGATTTAGAACAGTATAATCCATTTTTTTTTAAAAGGCAATGAATACATTAAGTTTTATGTTACAAAAAAAGTGAATGTACAAATTTTCGTTAACACGTAATTAAAAAAATAAAAAATGAAATTTTACATCACAAAAAAAGGAGAGAATATGTATTATAAATACAGTTGATTCGTGCAGCATAAACTAAGAGACACCATTAACAGTAAAGCCTTTTTTCTCCTTAGAATAGATATCTATAGCTCCACTCGACCTACCAACAAACTCTTACAACAACAAAAGTAAAATACCTCTACAGAAGTACTTTTAATAAAATACACCTTTACATTTTAGGCGATATATCGGTTATAAATATACTTTTTAAAAAATAAATCACTATACCGACTATGATCGAGTTATCACAGATTGATTAAAATATATTTAATTCACAATAAAATATAAGTAATTATTGAAATACTAATTAATGTGTTGAAATTTTTATTTCTCAATTTTTAACAGTTAATTTTTATTTTTATTTTTAAATAAAATAAAAGTAAAACCCATTTATATATGGTAAACTCGCACACTTTTGGATTTAATTAATTTTAATTATCATATTAACCACTAAGCACTAATTAATGAATTCAAAAAATATTTTACATTAATCAGCTTCCTAAAATGCTCAAATTAATTTAACTCACATAAAACAACTATTTTTTTTTTTCTTTTTTATATCTCTCGCCCGTTTCTCACCTCCTGTTTGACAGAATTTTACTCACTTTTTTTTCTTTCCACTGAGTTTTTTTACATCGTTAAATTTGTGATAATTTTGATGGAAATACTTAATCAATATTATTAAACAGTATGGTGGCAATGGGATCCGTCCTGTTTGGTATTTGTTATAGTTTTCTGATTGTTTTAGTAATCCTTTTAATCATTGTATTACAGAGTGTATAGATTGTTGGAATGTTTGTTTTTTTGTTTTTGTCATTTTTTTTGTTATTTGTGATATGTTAATATTAATCGAATTGGTTGGTGAAAAAATCGTATAAAATTGATCACGATGTAGTTGTCTGAATTGCATACTAATATGGCCATGACAGGCTAGTTTGTTTGTCGTTTCCTGATTTTGTAAAGTAATGTTTGTATTAGTTTTTTTTGACATTTTTATAATATGAAATATATATTATTTTTATTAAAAGATTTTTGTCTTTTATTTTTAATGGCATATTTTTTTGGAACTGTTTTTTAATAGCAATCTGATTTCCATGTTTGGGCTATACCCACAACACAGGGATATGATATGTATGTGTTGTTGCAGGACCAGAGAGTATATAGTAAATTTAACACAAGGTGTGGTAGTTTGCGGGAGATTTCACCATTCTGTAATTGCAGTTCTTAGATACAGGATCTTGGCCATGAGCCTATTCTGTCTGCCTTTTTTATCCTGAAGAATTTCAGAGGCATTGTATCCCCTGTTCTAATCTATCCCCTCTGAGAGTACATGGGATATATCCATTATATTTCTACATTGATTGCATCCGATCCAAGTCGCATCAGTTAGAAACTCCGCATTTGAACGCTGGAAGAAGGTTTCGATGTGAAAATTCAAAGGTCAAAGGGTTTTCTTGGTAGTAAGATTTACGTCAGTTGGACATAACAGAAATAGACAGTTCAAACTTATTCGCCTCTTAAAAAATAATTTCACACGATTTTTACTTTTGTTCACTCAACATGTTTTGTTTTATGGAATTAATTGGGGTATAAATCAATATTTGAGTGAGTTGGTGATTTCTTAACATACGATGCCAAAACTTATAAATAATTATTGAAACACATTGTTTTGTCGTTTTCACAATTTTTATTCTTATACTAATATATAGTTAAAAACAGAATCGTACATAGTTCGATACAAAGAAAACATATATATGGAAAAAAATTTAACTATATAATTGTTAAGTCCAGACTCTTGTTAAAATAATTTCACATATTCGTACAAAGTTCATGAGCTATTGATAAAAAAAATATATGATAGGTTGTCCATAGTGGGGCTGACTATATTCGATAATACATCAAAATGTTATATCCATATTCATACTAGCGAAGTATCAGAATTCATACATAGTTTCATCCATAGTAAATCAGACTTCATACTAATCAATATGACAGAAAGATTCCACAAAAAACCAACACAATAGAAATGTAACTTGCAATGCCCATACATTAAGTATCAGGACTTCATACAATCATTATATATCAATTCAAACATCATTGAACAATCTCATAAATGGACAACCAAATCAATTCATACACAAAACATGAAATGGAAAATTTAAGTTACTTTCTACAAAAATTCATACAACCCGTAATACATCAATGTATAATACAATCCATAAACAAACATTTTTTTTATACACAAGTCATACAAACTAATACATTCAATCCACATAAAATTCATACGATATTAAACATATTACCAGTGTTTGAATGTCACCGACCCAAAACCGGATGCGGACTGGCCACCCACATTTACCCTTCCATGTGAGCGGAACCAACCAATCTAAACTTATCATTTCAATTTTAATTAAACATAACGCAATGCGGAAGACTTACAACTCATAAATAACAAGACAATTCAATTAACTTCTTAAAATTCCAAACATCATATTAATTCCCCAAATTGGAAGTCATCCACCACAAGAACATCTATGATCCATTTACTAAACTAAAGAGTATTTAAGAGCTAAAACAATAAAAAAGCTAGTCTATGCCGAAACTTCAACGGCATCAAGACATGAGCAAGGAGATCAGTCCAAGCTAGAAGCATAGCTCACCTGAAGATCCGGTATTTACTGTGTGACGAAGACTGGCTTGAATCTACTGTTGAGGCGACGATGACGGCACGTTGGCTGCTACTCCCAAATAACAAAAGGAAAATAAAAAAGTAGGGGGGGCAGTACACCACAAGACTGAGTACCGGTATCATATCCGGCCAAACTCAAAATAGAAAAACAGTATATATCAAGTACATCATAAAATCAACTAATATCCTTGCTGCGCATTTACACTTACATTAAGCCTTGGTTACAACACAAGCACATAAAGAGGACTCACGGCATCTCATCATTTCACGCGTTGGGAAAACATGTTCTTTAGATTGAGTTTATTAGTATCTTTTCAAGATTCATTATGTTATTTACTCTCGTGGTCGGTACGTGGACACTCCGTCCTCATCTATCCTGGTGTCGGACCGTGACTCACTCCGATCCTCAATTCTATCCCTGGTGTCGAAAACGTGACACTCGATCATCATATTCTATCCTCGGTACAGGAAGTGGCCAACCGATCCATATACTATCCTGGTGTCGGAAGTGACACTCCGTCCCTATATTCATCCTGGTAACGGAACGTCGGCACCCGTTCCATATATGTTAACTATCCTGGTGTCGGAAAGTGACACTTGATCCTCATATTTTATCCTTGTACCGGAAAACGTTGGCACCCGATCCATATACTATCCTGGTGTCGGAAAACGATGACACTCCGATCATCATATTCTAGTCCTGGGGTCGGAACGTGACACTCCGATCCTATTTCTATCCTGGTACCGGAACGTGCAACCCGATTCCCTCATTCATCAAGCCTTCTTTTATACCAAGGCAATCATCATTAACAAGTGAATTAGGGTTTCTTCAGATTTACGATGCAATAGCTTTATCATGTGATTTTATCACAATCCATAAGATATATATAAGACAATCATGCATACACGCAATTAAGCATATAGAAGACTTAATAATACTACTCAACACATATCATCGCTATTAAGATTTTTATACGAATAGTGTAAAGAAAACATAAAACAGTAACCTCCACCGAAGAATCGTTGATCAAGCAAGCAAATTGTCCTCATTTCCGTGTGGTTCCTCTTCGTTCTCTTTTGATCGAGCCCTCTCTCTTGTGTTCTTCTATTTTTCTTATTCAAACCCTCTTTCTTTTACCCTAATTATTATGTAATAAGAATGAAAACGGAAAATAATAACCCCACTAATTAATGCAGGTTACCTCTTTAAACCCCCACGTAATTAGACTTATTACATTAACCCTATAATTATAATTAAAGCAGGAATAGTCAAAAAACGTCCCTAAAACGTGTAAACAAGGAAATCGACCAGAAATGGGGGATTGCGTAGCCGTGACGGGCCGTCGCGGCCTGGACGGTCCGTACTGCGGTCCGTCACAAGTCCAGAGACTTGTTTTTAAGTGGATGGCCTGGTGACCGGGACGTCGAGCCTGCGACGGTCCGTACGACATTCCGTCATGCAGAGAGGAGATTTTCAGATACCCAATATCAGATTTTCTTAAGTGTTTTGGAAACGACACCCTCCACGATGGGTCGTCGTGCCCTTGGACGGTCCGTCGGGGCCTTCCGTCACCTCTGCACACGTTTTCCAGAATTAAAATCGTTTGCTCCACAACGACCTAAACAGGTGTTACAATAGATACCAATTTACCCATCGTTCGTCCACGAACGTCCACAAGAGGAAAACAAGTGCGAAAAAGGCAATACCTGAAATCCGTAAACCGATTGGGTTATCTTTCTCGCATAGCTGCCTCCTTCTCCCAAGTGGCTTCTTCAAGCCGGTCCGATTCTTCCATTGCACCTTGATGGATGCCCAATCTCTCTTGACCTCAAACTTGCAAACTTCTCTATCTAAAAATAGGCAACAGGTCCTCCTCATAAACGGGGACCAAATTCTCATCAAAGCAAAACTGAATCCCAACGGGATAAATTGTAATTTCCATCCCCCATGGTATCTTTTCAACATTGGGAACATGAAACACCGGATGTACTTCGGGACAAACCCTGGAGGCAAGGCTAACTCTAAGCCACTTCCCCTACTCGTTTAAGTACTTCAAAGGGACCAATGACCTTGGGCTTAGCTTGCCTCTTTTACCAAACCGGCATCACCCCTTTCATTGGTGAAAACTTCAACAAGGGACTTGTTCACCCTCAATGAACGCAAGCTACTACCTTTGATCTGCATATTCTTTTTGTCACATTGCGCCCGCTAGAAGCTTTTCTTGGAATGGACTTCACCTTTCTCCATCGGCAATCTCTCAAAAAAGGATCAGTACACAAGGTCTAACAGTCCGACATGAGCAATCAAACAACAATGGGAGGACCGACATCTCCTCCAGTACAATGCTTCAAAGGGAGCCATATTACTTGCTGGAGTGATAGCTATTATGTATGAAAACTCCGCTAAGGGTAAGAGTAAGAAGCTATCCCAATGGCCCACCGAATTCTATCACACAATGCCACGTGTTCGAAGATTACTCCAAACACTTGGAATAGTTCGTTCGCTAGACTGACCATCGGTCTGAGGGGATGGAACGCCTGGTATAGGTCCAAACTAGTAAACCAATTCTGCATTGCAAGGTTTTCCCCCCACCAAACTAGAAGTAACTGCGTACCTC
The DNA here is from genome assembly GCA_027704765.1 of Solanum habrochaites. Lineage (NCBI taxonomy): Eukaryota > Viridiplantae > Streptophyta > Magnoliopsida > Solanales > Solanaceae > Solanum > Solanum habrochaites. Next base: position 30,602 of record JAKWJA010001535.1, on the reverse strand, counting down.
TATCTGATATGAGGATAGTGGAACTCCGTGACAGCGAACAACTTCTGGAGATGTAAAGTTTTGGCGAATTCTTTGCTTGTAAGTCACCTAACCGGAATGAAATGAGACAGATTAGTTAATATGTCACAATCACCCAAATGGAGTCAACTTTGCCCAATTGTCTTTGGAAGACCAACCCACGAAGTCCATTGCAATTCTCTCCCTTTCCATTTTACGGAATGGCATTCTCTGAAGTGTTCCTCCGGGCCTCTGGTGTCATACTACTTGTGCAATTTTCGGACATTTGGGCCAATAAAAGCCACAATAATCCGTTCATTCTTCTCCACCAAAAGTGTTGCTTAGGTAACGGTACCATCTGGTTGCACCCGGATGATCGATGTACCTTGAACTATGATGGCATCTGTCAGAATAGGGTTGATCAAATTTAATCGACGCAGATGTACACCATTACCTTTCCCTTATCCTCACCCAAAACACCTATCATCGATTGCGCTTTTAGCCCTCCTTGCAAAAACAATTATCTCGGATCCGGATTAATTTTCCTCATTAACTGCTTTCCGTAATCTATGTCAAGGAAGAAAGATCTGCCTCCACCACAAGCTTTACAAAAAATCTCCCTTCTCATTTACTTCCTAATCTCATAATGGTCGTTAGCCAGGGAATCTGAACCTCCTAGCTTAATGGGCGGCTAGAAGCTTGAGCAAGTGAGGCTAGACTTTCCCATGCTTCCCGTCTTTCTAATTAAAGCATCCGCTACAACATTCGCCTTCCCGGATGGTTTACCAAAATATGTGATGTCGTAGTCCTTCAGTAGGTTCCAGCCATATCCTCTGTGCTCAAATTCAGTCTCTGAGTGAAGCATTACTGTAGACTACGATTGATCCGTTGTAGACATCAACTTAACCCCATATAAATTAGTTGTCCCATTGCTTCTAGGGCAAAACACTACACGGCCAATTCCAAATCATTGATTGGAGAGAGTACGTTCATGCATTTGTAATTGTCTTGAAGCATTAAGCAATCACAGTTCTTCTCTTTGAATAGGCACTGCACCCAAACCCGAATAAGAGGCAATCACATACACCAATGAATTCTTTGCCTTCCACTGGAAAGGTGAGAATTGGCTGCAAGCAGACAACAGAGTCTTGAGCTTCTGAAAGCTTTCCTCACACTCATCCGACCAAACAAATGGAACATTTTGCTTAGTCAAGTTCGTAAGTTGGGAGCAATAGAAGAGAATCCCTTGACAAATGGCGGGCGTAGTATGCTAACACAACAAAGCTTCTTATTTCTGACACTATAGTGGTCTTACCCAATTCTTACTACTTGATCTTTAGAAGGAATCCAACATTACTCCATCCTTAAAAAACCACGTGGCCCCAAGAAGGGACAAACTGCATCTAGCCAAACTCGCACTTAGAGAAATTTGCATAAAGCTTTTTCCCATCAAACATTTCCAATACCATCTCAAATGCTCTCTCATGTTACCTTCTTACTCTTGGAGTATATCAGTATATCCTCAATTAAAGACCGATAACAAAAGAGATCTAAAATATGGCTAAAAATCTCCGTTCATCAAACCATGAAAGCAGGAAGGGGAATTCGAAGACCAAAAAGACAAAGACAAAAAAAAAGAAAAAACAAAAAAAAAAAACAAAGAACATTCACTACAAATTTTGTAATGCCCATACCTGGTTCTAAAAGCAGTTTGGAATCCGTTGCTCGTTATTTTCAATTATGATAACCGCGATCTCAAGTCAATCTTCGAGCAGACACAAGCACCTGTAAATGATCGACCAAGTCATCAATGCGAGGAAGAGATAATTGTTCTTTATGGTCACTGTTCAACGTCGGTAGTCATGAACATAACCGAAAGACAAACTCCCACCTTCTTCTTCACAAACAAAACCGGAGGCTCCCCAAGGGAGATGCACTTGTTAATGAAGCCCTTTTGGCTCAAAAACAATCTTGAAGGTGGGCTTTAATTCTCTTAATCCGCGGGGCATCTTTAAGGGGCGTATAGAAGAAATGGGGCGTGTACCCGCGTTCGAGATCAATACAAGAAGGTCACTTCCCTATCTGGGGGGGCATACCGGAAGATCTGCAGGGAATACACAAGAAGAAACTCACGGCCACCGAAATCGACTCAATCGAGGGTACTTGGGTTCGTGTCATCTTGAGGATGTGCCAAAGAAAGCTAAACACCCTTTAACTCAACCATTTTCTTGCACGAAGAAAAGGAGATGATACGCACCGGATGGAAGTGTAGTCACTCCCACACTAAGGATCTGTCCCAGCTTGGCTAACGTCACGTTTTAGCATACAATCCACGATGCGCGAATTGCGGAGAAAGCCAGTCATACCCAGAATTACATCAAAATCTAACCACTCTCTAAGAAAACCAAAATCTACATAAGTGTACTCCCCACAAAGTAACCAAAACAGACCTATATTTACATTTTCAACTACCACAGAGCTACCACCGGAGTAGAAAGCTAAGAAACACGAATAGGCGTATCCAAGGTAATTCACAATGTAAATTTAGACCCATTAGCAAATGAGGAAGTACATACGAAAATGTGGATCCAGGGTCAAACAATTCAGAAGCCATTCTGGCAATCCCTAAAACCAGAAAGATTACCTGTGATGACAGCATCAGATGTTGCCGCCTCTGAATCTCCCAGGGAAAGCATCAACAATGGGCACTTTAGTTTGTTGTCCGTTGCCCCCTACCCAGGTGTGATTGAGTGGCTCCAGTTTGCCCACACCCCGGCCATTTTGGTGACCACCATTACCCGACCCACCTCGTCTACGGAATAACGGCCTCTGCATGAACCACTCTACCTCTAACTGTTGGGGGTCTATCGGCTCTGTTTTTGGACAATAACTCTTGATATGCCCAGTTCCCACAACACCCACTAACACTTCTAGATTCAGCATGGGCTCTCAGCAGAAATGTTGACCGTTCTGAGGTGGACCCTCCAACTACAGTCTGTAGTGAGACTGAAAGGGGTCGGACTGAGTAACCTCCGAAAACCCCTTCCTCTAGAGTAAGAACATTTTAAACTCACACCCCTTTACGGAAACCCTCTTTGATGCTGGAGTGACAAGGGTGAATTCATTGGCTTCACTTACTTCCACATCTACCAAGAAAATCTACCAACTTCGGAAGGAGTGTTGCGTAGTCGTACAGGTAGAGAAATCGCAACTCTGATTCTCAACACCTTCACAAAACGGCCGAATCCGCTTCTTGTGGACTGAAAAAACATGTTGGGGGGTCATATATGGATAGTGCAAGAAAACTTAGCCTCATATGCATTGACCGACATTCCTATCTTGCTCTAGCTCAAAACAAACTATCCCTTTTCGATCCTCAACGTACGTGGGGAATACTTTTCAATGTAAACAAATAGGAATGAGGCCAAGTCATAGGTGGTGCCTCTGTTGGTTGACATTCAACATACACCGCCCCCACATTTTGGCGTCCCTTGAAAATTGATAAACTCACGAACTCAAACACCAAATCGTTCTACTATACCCATTCTTGGGTAGATAGCTCCATGACAAGCTAAACCAGAAAAATCTACGCATCCTCAGATTCTGCACCCTTGAAGGACTGGAGGTTCAATTTCAAGAACTTACTGAAAAAGTTCAGATGATCATTTGTCATTATAGGCCAAGTAGCAGGAGTGGAAACGTGCCTCTGTCCAATGAGGCATCCAATACGAGGGGCCCATAGTGGTGCACTGTCGTAACCTCTGAAACCGGAGGGGTTGGGCGGGAAAAGAAGGAAAACATTGGGGGTGCCTGACCTGACAGAAACCCACTAAGACTAAGCGGAGAACCTGATTGATCATCTATGGGGTAGGTTGGCTGGTGGCATTTCTAGTTCTGTAACTGTTCATTTACTCCACCATTCCTCCCCTTCTCTTACTACAGCATCAGTCGGTGGAGGAGTCACTCGCCCTAGCACCAGATGGATAGTGACTCGTTCCTCTTCCCTATAGAGGACGTCCTCCCACGACCTCTACCGCGGCCCTTGCCCACGGTTGCACTCCGAGCTACAGCCCCAGTGGCTGGTTAGATGCATCTTGTCGTGATGATTGATGTTGACGTGGCGTTAGTCGTTGCTATAGTTCAACCATCTGCGAAATCGAGTGAGATGGTAGATACCAATGTGTATTCAAATAGATACCAATTGGATCACGTAATAGGCACGAAAGAAAGAAGAAGAATGGAATTTTCCTAAGTCTTATTAGCCTCTGACAAAGAAAAGGTAAAGGCGTCCCCCTACAGTTCTTTAAGACCTTAATTAGACATGTTCTTGTGTGATGATGAAACCAACGAAACCTAAGCTTGTATGACCAAGTTTGTCACGACCCAAACCGGATCGCGACGGGCACCCACAATTTCACCCCCTATTGAGGAACCAAAAACAGCGAAACACATGATGCATTTCCAAAGGTAACATAGATGCAACATAAGCAATGCGGAAGACTTACAACTCATAAATAAAAGACATTTAATACTTCTAAAATTCACAGCATACTTCCCCAAAATCTGGAAGTCATCACCACAAAGAAAACATCTATGATCAATTTACTAAAACTAGGAGTAATTCTCAGAGCTCAACAATTAAAAGCTAGTCTATGTCGAAAACCTTCAAGCATTCAAGGACAGAGGAAGGAGGATCAGTCAAAAGCTAGAAGCTTAGCTCACCCCTGAAGTACGGGGTGACGAAAGATGGCTTGAAACTACGTTGATCAACGATGAAGGCACGTTTGCTGCACTTCCAAAAATAAAAAAAGGAAAATATAAAAGTAGGGTGGCTCAGTACAACCCAAGTAACCTGAGTAGGTATCATACGGCCAAAATCACAATAGGAAAAACAGTATATATCGAGTAACATCTAAAATACAACTAAATACTTAGAATGTGTGAAGCATTTACAATTACCATAAATCCTTGGTTTACAAAACACCAAGCACTTAAATGAGGACTCACGCCTCCTCATCATAATCGTTGGGAAACATTGGTATATGATTGAAATATATTAGTATCTTTCAAAGATTCATGATGTTATTTACTCAGTGGTCGGTACGGGACACTCCGCTCCTCATTTTCTATCCTGTGGTAGTCGGAACGTGAACAATCCGATCCTAATATTATGATCCTCGGTGTCGGAACGTGACACTACGATCCTCATATCTATCCTAGGTTAACCGGAACGTGGGGCACCCGATCCATATACTACCTGGTGTCGGAAGTGGGGACATCCGATCCTCATATTCTATCCTGGTACCGGAAAGTGGCACCCGTTCCTATTACTATCCTGGGTATAGGAAAGTGACACTCTGACTCCTCAATATTTTATTTCCTGGTCACACCTGGAAAGTGGCACCGATCCAGATACTATTTCCCTGGGTCGGAAACGTGACACTCCGATCCTCATATTATTCCGGTGTCGGAACGTGGACACTCCGATCTCTATGTTCTATCTTTGTACAGGAACGTGGCAACCCGATACCCTAATTCATCAACCTTCCTTTTATAACAAGGCCATCATCATTAACAAGTGAATTAGGGTTTTTCTTCAAGATTAAAGATTCATAGCTTTACATGTGATTTTATCACAATACTATATATATATATAAGATCACATCATGGCATTAACACGCAATTAGCATATAGATAGACGAATTAATACACATCAACACATATCATTCGTATTACGAGTTACTACGAATAGGTAAAGAAACCATAACCTACCTCCCCCGAAGAATCGTGATCAAGCAAGCACATGCCTCAAGTCTTGTGTCCTTTCGTTCCTCATCTTTGATCGATTCCCTCTCTCTCTTGCTGTGCTTCTATTTTTCTTATTCAACCCTCTTTTCTTTTACCCTAATTATTATGTAATTAAGAATGAAAGACGCGGAATAATAACCCCCACTAATTACTTAAGGTTACCTCTTTTAACCCCCAAGTAATTAGACTTATCACATTAACCCTCAACTTTATAATTTAAAGTAGGAATAGTCAAAAAAACGTCCTAAAAACGTGTAAAGAAAATCCGACCCGGAACTGGTGATTGCGTTAGCCCGTGACGGGCCGTCGAGCCTGGACGGTCCGTCCTGCTGTCAGTCACAAGGTCCAGAGACTGATTTTAAGTGGATGGAATGTGTGACGGGCCCGTCGAGCCTCGACGGTTCCGTCTGCCATTCCGTATGACGTTCAGAGAGTGTTCAGTACCCAATCCCAATTTAGATTTTCAAGTGTTTTGAAACGACCACATCCACGGACGGTCCGCGTGCCCCTGACGGTCCGTCGTGGCCTCCGTCACATCTGCCAGTTTTCCAGAACTAAAATGGTGCTCAAAACGACTAACAGGTCGGTACAGGAATGATGTTTGAATTGATAGATAAATGATTGTATTGTATGAAGTTGTTACTAATTGTATGGCATGAAATTACCATTCTTAATTTGTGGCTTTTTGGTATGAAATGGATTATAATTGTATGGGCAGGAAATTACATTTCTAATTTGTTGGCATTTTGGTATGAGTCGATTGCTAATTGGATGGGCAGACATTACTTTTTTAATTTGTTGGTTTTTTGTATGAAGTCTGATTAATAATTGTATGGGCATACATTACATTTCTCATTTGTTGGCTTTTTGGTTGATGATCTTCTTCCATTACTTAGTAGTATTGAAGTTGATTACTGTCTGGATGAAATATGTATGAAGTTTGATACTACAGTATGAACATGATATCACATTTTTGAATTTATTATTCGTTTTAGTTATGGAACAACTATCATTTTTTTTTCCATATGTATGAAACTTTGTTACTAACTATGTATGCTCTATGTATGAACTAATTTTAAACAAGAGTTTTACGTTTATAATATATGTTTAAAAGTTGTGTCATATATATGTTTTGTGATGAACTATGTACGATTCTTGTATTAGTATATAGAATAAAATTTGGAGAAACGGACAAAAATTATGTTTCAAATTATTTATATTTGGCTATATTAAAGAAATCACAACTACTTAAATATTGATTATACCACATTCATGCCATAAAACAAAAACATGTGTTAACAAAAAGTTAAAAAAGTATAAATAATTTTCTTAACAGATGAATGTGAACAGTTTTATGTTATGTCCAAACTTGCGAATTACTAAAAGTAACCTTTGACCTTTTGAATTCACATCAGCAAACTCCATGCCAACGTTTCAAAATGCGAGTTTTTATAACGGATCTACTTGGACTGGTTTGCCATCAATTTAGGCTTTGAAAAATATAACTGGGTATATCCCCACGTACTACGCAGGGATCGTTAACATGAATGACATATGCACCCTCTTAAATTCTTCAAGCTTATAATAGACAGAACAAAAATATGTTTCATGCGAGTTTTTTGTATCTAAGAAAAATGCAATCACTATGATCAACATGGTATTTTCATAATGGTTGAAATTCCCGAAACTACACACCTTTATTTATTTTTACATGGTACTTCTTAAGTACTGTCAACAACTCACATGCATATTCAAACGTCGATGGTATTACATAACATGAAAAATTAATGCTAATTAAAAACGAGTTCCAAAAAAATATGCCTTAAAAATAAAATAGAGATATTAATACAAAATAATACACTTTTATACTCATCAACTGTAAAAAAAGATACTACAAACAGTTGCATTACAAATCAGAAACAGACAAACAAACTAGCATTTTCATATTCGCTAATTTTATACTATTTTTTCACCAAACAATTCCATTTAATATTTTACACATATCAAAAATAAGAAAAAAAACAAAACAAAATAGAGCTTTATCATCACAAAAAAAAAATTAACTAAACAAAAAAAACATCCTACTCTAAAACAAAAACAAAATACAGGTTTGTCATTACAAAATTCATTACAGAATTATTATCAACCCTTTACTTCATATGCCAAACAGAACATATATTCTTACTTTCAACAAAAAAGAAAACTTCATACATATTAATACAAGTTTCAATATAAGGTTCCTACACGATTAATACACAATTTCCATATAGTAAACGATCACACAGAATTAAAATACTTATTTTTGATAGTCACTTAATGCACTGTACAATCAATTTCATTTTTTATATTTGTCATAAATCAAGTATACGCGAATCTTCAATTTTTATTAAAACTCAAACATATACATGTACATGCGGTTTTTCAAATACGGTATATATACCAAAAAAAACACATGTGTTCATTAAAAAACAACAAGCTATAATCTATATGCAGATTCTTAAAAAGAACAAAAAAAAAAAATTGACACCGTTCTCCATGTTAAAAACCCAACGACTCATAATCAAAATCAAAAACAAATCATAGTAAAACCAACCTGATGAATTCCACTTTCACCATGTTTAATTAACTATCAAACACAATGTTCTCCATCTAGCAAATCAATTTTTTCAACGTCAAAATTTTTTCAAATTACCAAAAAAAAAAAATGAACTGATATCTGCTGCAAATCTGAAAGGAATAGTGAAAATTGGAAGGAAAAAAAAAAGAGCTTATTACGGTGATGTCAATTGTTAGAGCTTTTAAGGAATTTTAAATCAAAATTATCTCATTTAAAACTAATGTGCAGAGATTTGAAGGCAACTAACTATTGAATATTTTTTGAAATTCCTTAAAACTTGTAACAATTAACACCAATTAATTAATTGTCATTTAAGTTAAGTAATAAAGGAATGCCATTTTTATTTATAATTGTGTTTTTTTTAATCCAGTTTTTTAAACAATTTTTTAAAATTATTTCAAAATTAACATTTATAGTTTTATAATTTTAATATGACTATAGTGAGATTTAAAATGTTATTATGAAATGGAAATACAAATTCTATAATGCTATATCTTGGAGAATACTTACTATAGGAAAATGCTATATACCTAATTTACACTATCCCGAACTATTGTAAATCGTAAGCACATATTTTTTTGTCATACTTTTGAAATATTGGGATCCCTGGACCTTGTCATTCAAAAATTGGAAATATATACCATTTATATTAACGTACATAGGCATGTCATAATCTTATCAATGGATCCAACATTTGTTAAATATAGGATCACGGATCAAATATGGCACGTTGACCCTATCTTATCTTCGGTTTAAAGTGACAGCGCAATATATACTTTAACTTTTGAACTATAGGAGTATCAATATCTCAAAATATGACGAAACATATCTGTATACCATTTATAATAGTCCGGAATATATTGTTTTCATTTTCCCTATTAAAAGTATGTGTAAATTAGGTATATAGTTCAAACGTTAAAATATATATGTGTTTCACTTTAACCGAAGATTAAATAGGGGCACATGACATAATTTTACCCATTGATCCTATATTTAACAAATGTCGGATCGATTGATAAGATTATGACATGCCTATGTACGTTAATATAAATGGTATATATTTCCAATTTTTGAATGACAAGGTCGAGGGATCCCAATATTTTAAAAGTATGACAAAAAATATGTGCTTACGATTTACAATAGTTCGGGATATGATTTTATCCTTTTTCCCTTTTTAATATTTATATGAACAAAATAATATTATACGAATAATTAAAAAATGTATTATTATCATAATTAAATGATAATATGTGTATAATTCATTCATGTTTTCTTTTGCCAAAACAGGGTATGTATCGATTGGTTGGATTTAAAGTTTATCGATTTAATTTATTATTATATATTGATTTATGTATAGTTAAATCATTATAGAAAATATTAGTTTATTATTTATCAATTCAGTTATCGAATCAAGTTAAGATTTGATAAGAAGAATTATTGAGAAAATACTTTAATGTAAGAAGACAAAATCATATGAATTATGCACATGAATTGATAAATATCGATACTTAATCTTGCATTTACATATATATCTAATAATTAATAATTCATCAATTCAGATTATTAATTTTGATTCGATTTTGAGCTGGAAAAAAAAGTGGTGGGGATATGCTTAGTAGGTCCCATCTGTAGGCATTTGACTCTGTTTGTGACAGCCATAGCTAAGAGAATCAATTTATGCTTACCAGTAAGTATTTTTTTTATTATATATATGAAACTGGGTTCAGCATCTTCTCTCTTTCCCTTCTCCACAGTTCCCAATAGTAAGAAAGAAGAACCATTGGCTGACCTTCAATCTGGTGAGTTTTCATTATTTCTATAACATTTGTCTCTATATGGTGTGTGTATCTCTGATGACTTCTTGCTGAAAAGTTTACAACTTTTAAACTGTTTTGACTCCTTTTTGTCTTTGATGAGTTGACAATAGGATGTTTTAATAGAAAAAGATTGAATCTTTGATGTGCATCTTGTATTGGGGTTTTCTCAGAAATGATTATTGATTTTGATGAGATTGAGATCTCCAAATTTTTAAAGAAAATAATTTTGTGGTTAAGTTTCTTTTGGGGGGTGTGGTGAAGGTCGTGGATGGTCAAAAAAGACTCACAAAATGGAATTGGGTGTATTGTCTTGATTTTTCTTCTGGGGATGGATTGACCTGTATAAAGGGAAAGGAAGATGAGGGGGTGGGGGCGTTGACCTAGAACTGAACCAAAGTTCCTGCCAATCTTCAAACCTGAAAATTACTGGAATTTAGGTTTTTCTAAGTAAAATTTATGTGGTGTGGCCTTTTGTGTTGCATATGTATCTCAAAAAGCTATTTGTCGTCTTACTAAATAGTCTGATGCTGTGTTTGTGGAAGTTTACGGTGGAGGCTCAGTAGCTGGATACCTGACAAAATGAATAGAAACTAAGATAATAAAGGAAATAACTTGAGTAGAATATTGTTAATTATAGTGTGAACCCCCCTTTTTGTTTGAAAGAAATGATTTGGATTCGAAACTGACAATCCATTTCTATCGGTTTAGACTGTTTGTTTGCCTTGATGTAGTTATGGCGAACAGGTATGACATCATATCATAAAAACTCATCTGTTGATGTTTGTTTCTTTTTTGATTCTTGTAAAGGTGTTGTCGAAGTACAGTACTGATAATTTTTTGTACAAGTATGATCAATTAATTCACATGTTAACTGAATGAATATTGTTTTCATGCTTGTTTCGTATGGACTCAATTGATTTTGGTTGAAGTGCTCTTATTTTTTCTTTGTTTTATATCTTTTCTTTGTGTACTCTTCTTACCTCAGGAAGCAGATTCAGATATGGATCCTGACGACAGTCTAAGTGAAGATCCTTGGATAGAGTCTTCTTCGTCTGGCAACGAATTGCTGAAAATTATGCCCTCAGATAACCATTCATTTACCAATTTAAATCTGCATGCGCAGAAGTGGGAAGGTTCCTCTTATTTGGATCAACAAATCAGGATTGAGCAACAATTTACTGGATTTGCTAAACCAAAACACACATCTGAGATGGATCAACAGGGGAATCAGAGGAATGAAAATCATGACACGACCAGAATACATGACTGGGATCCAAGAGCTTTGCTGAACAACCTTTCGTTTCTCGAACAAAAGATTCATCAGCTCCAGGAGCTGGTGCATTTGATTGTTGGGCGGAGAGGTCAAGATGAGGTTCAGGGAAATGACCTTATAGTTCAGCAACAACAGTTAATCACAGCTGATCTTACTTCTATTATAGTCCAATTGATATCAACTGCAGGAAGTCTTCTTCCAACTATGAAGCACACTCTTTCCTCTGCGATTCCTGCTGCCAGCCAGCTTGGGCAGGTTGGTGGTGTCACAGTTCCTTCTACAGTAGGTACTAGTGCTGGTGGGCTAACATGTAATGATGGTGTTGCGAAGTTGGAAGATCAATCCAACCACATTGACCAGTTGAGAGATTGTGGGATTGAACACAATCATGCTGCCGATGAACATGAATTAAAGATTGAAGATGAAGCTGAGGAAAGAAGAGAACCTTCCCACGGTTCCTAGAGATTCTACAGTTGGAAAAGGAGGAAAGGAAATCTAGCACCACACAATCACTTTGCACCCAATTTGTTTTGTTTGTTTTATGCAAGGGAGTTAAGAGGGATGAGAATTTGCGGATGCACATGAGAGTCCTGGGAGATGAGTACAAGACTCCAGCAGCTCTTGCAAAGCCTCATAAAGAACCCAGTTCTGAGCCAACACTCATCAAAAGGTATTCCTGTCCGTATGTTGGATGCAAGCGCAATAAGGAGCATAAAAAGTTTCAACCTCTCAAAACCATCTTATGTGTGAAAAACCATTACAAGAGAACCCACTGTGAGAAAGCCTATACTTGCAGTAGATGTAACATTAAGAAAATTCTCAGGGTAATGCGATTCTTAAAACACATGAAAAGCAGGGTGGAAAAGGATAAGTGGCTTTGTTCCTGGGAACAACATTTTCGGGAAAGTAAAAGCTTTTTTGGACACATTTCCCTTTTTCAAGGTCATACTCCTGCAGTTTCTCCGGATGAAACTAAAGGATCTGCTGGGACATCTGACCGGGGCCAAAAAGGATGACGTCACAAGAAGCTCGAAAGAACAACTATAATAAGGTAAATGCTTCACATGGCAATGAGTTTGAAAATCCCGGGGTTGGAAAAGAGTGTCCATACAATCCAAGCAGTTATTTCTCACCTTTGAACTTCGATACTAGCAATCTTAATGGATTTCAAGAGTTCCCTCGACCACCATTTGACGAGTCAGATAGCTCATTCTCATTTCTGCTGTCTGGATCATGTGAATACCCTCCTCACAAGGCTGCAAAATTTATGAGTTCTAGTGAAATGGAATAACATCAACCAGTATTCAATTTGTCTTTGGTTCATTGTAGCTATCTATTCTATTATGTCATTATTATATTTTTCAGAGTAACTGTGTTTTCCTCAAGTTATTTAGTATAATTGTTGCTATGAGTTTGTCAATTGCAGCAAGTGACCAGGAAAATGCATCAACTGTCTCAAGCAGTTTTACAAAAACCTCATTCAACCTTCCCAAGAATCTCGATTAGATATAACGTTCACTAAAAGATCCATCTATAGTAATCACTTGGCCAGTTACGATCCATCTGTGATGCATGTTGGTGACAAGTTCAAACCAAAATTTTATATTGTTCCTAACACACGAAAAAAATAATCAAGCAATTTCATTGCAATAATGGTTCCAGAAGATTACAATGCTGTCATTTCAGAACATGAAAGCTTAATGGTTCCAGAAGATTACAATGCTGTCATTTCAGAACATGAAAGCTTCCACATGATTACTTTTTGTTGCACCCCTATCTCTTATAAGAGCCTTCTTGCCTTTGATCACAAAGCACCACAATCTAAAACTGTCAAAAGAAATTGAACATGATTGTTGCAATTGAAAAGAAAAGGTTGTACACAGCTATAATACCTAACTGATTCAACTGGCTGTACTGATGTGGCGCCTAAAATGAGAATTATGGAGCAATATGAGCTTCAACCCTTTTTCAGCTTCTCCTGACATTGATGGCTTCTTTGGAGGCCCGTGGTAATATGTTCCCTAAGAACAAAGTCATCCTCACATGACCAAGTCCTTCCCCTGGGAGAGCTGTCCTTCCAAAGAAATCTCTCAGAGAATGGATTCACTAAGCTCTCGCGGAACTCTTCTGCTGTCTCACAGTTCAAACCCTGCAAGTGTAAATAAATGTTAGAATGAAAATTCACCATGTACAGCTTGGATGATGGATTTGTTATGGTCTTACTTCTGCCATGGCTTTGATTTTCATGGTAAGATCGTTGCTAAGAAGGACGAGTTGTCCGTTTCTGTTGGTTCTTTTGAAGAAGAGGGCATATTCAAGGATATGATCTTCTGCTGTGGGTGAGGCAAAATCCATTAGACCACTACGTGGAGAAAATTGATGTAAGCCAACAGGAAACATGCCATTCTCCTCACTGAACAAAGACAATGGAGCAGTAGCAGGAGGGGTTGGTGCCACTGCTCTTGTTTCCTCTGCACAACTCTGTACATGAATCCATGACTTTGCATTTATCATGCAGTCTTCTATCCATTCTAATGCTGCAGATACCTCAGTTGTCCTTCTAAATAGACTAGCACGCCTCTTCATGCAATCCAATTCTCTTATGACTGTCAACAAGGATCAGAGAAAACAGGCATTCTATTTAACAAAAACAATTGGCACTTGGAAACGACAAAATTTTCAGGGTTAAGTTCATTACCAGTTCTAGGAATTATCATATAAGTTCGTCTCAGACCTTGCAGAAGCTGCAACTTTTCATTGATCTTATCAGCAAGACACAGGTCGTACTACAATTGGTCCATCTCTCTTTTCCATGACACTCTCATTCTGAAGAGAAGCCGCAAAATTAGAGATCACTACATTTTAACACCAGAGAGAACAACTATACTATAGTTTGTATGCTTTAGCAATGGAACTTTGAAAAAACACTATTATAGCTAATTTGTGAACGAACCAATTTTCAAGAAGAATAATCCAATAGTATGACCTTCAAGAAGCATGCCTCTCTTTGGGATTATGCTTAAATTTGAAAAAAGAAGATAGTTTTCAGCATGAAGTTTTGACATTACTTACGAAGAAGGGGCATAGTTCCAATAGTCTCTGGATGCTGGATTGGGTCAACAGTCTCTCAACTACCAGTCAATGAGCATTCTTCTTCTGGGAAGAGGTAAATGGAGCTGGTCTTCTACACGGGTAGTTCACAAGAAGTGACTCTGCAAAGGCACCATATTCCATTCTGTTCTTCACTGTGTTACCTCCAATCTTGGCTGGATATCTGGGGGCAAGGATTGTGATTCTGTTCTTCAAGAACTTGTCATTCAGATTATCTTTCTCCGAGGAGATGAGTCCATTTTATGGAAAAATAGGATCAACTACATTGTCTAGAGAAAATTTAAATGATTCTAGCTTTAGATCTTCCAACTTTCCTATTTTCTTCATTGATCTCATCAAACGAGTATCAGGTGTCATATTCTCTTTATCTGGAGTGAAAATTTCTTCATCATTTTCATCCACATTTGGCTGTGTTGATTTAGTAGTTGATCCTAGCTTCTCCTTTTTGTGGGATACACAACCTGCTGCTTGATTGGACCTGGGCTCAACCACAAGTTTCAGAGATGAAGATTTAAACAGTTTTGGATGCTTAATTTGATGTTGGCTTCCTATCTTCTTCATTAACCTCAGATGACGAGTTTCTGGTGTCATATTCTCTTTGTCTGGGGTAAAAGTTTCTTCATCAGTCTCATCCATATTAGAAAACACAGACTTTCTACCCGATCTATTTGTCATCTCAGAAAGACACGATTTCTTCATAGATCCAAGGAAGAGAGAACTGGGAGTATGGTTCTCTTTGTCAGGAGTAAAGACCTCTTCCTCTTTATCCCTGTTTCCACTAGCAAAAAGATCTTTAGAAACTGATATAGTTCCTTCTATTTCACGATTAATCGATTCAACTTCAGTTTCCATGTCAATATTTTCATTCATTGCTCTATCTTTACCAGTTTGAATCTGAACATTAGAGTGTTTTCCCCTTCTAGACCAAATACTTGAACATCTTTGCTGAGATCTTGGTGGGGTACCATCTGCATTTTCATTTGGGGACTGTCCTGGGACAAGAAGAGCTTCTGGTATGCTGTTTTCCTTGTCAGCTTGGTAAGCAGGCTGCCGCAAACTGATTTCACCTTCTTCATGGATATTCCCTGGTAGATTTTCATTTGCTGCCACATTTTTATCAAGCATTGGAGGAGCTGGTGGAGTCAAACTTCTCAGACGCGGTAATGAACTCATACCAGAAAATGATGAGTCTAGACCTTGCACCATATCATAATCCTCTTTCTGAATTTGGTCATTCTGGAGAGAAAAGCCACTCTCATCCTAGAAGATCAATAAATGCATATAGCACGGCACAGGATAAAAGTTAGAGCAAACAACAGAAAGAATAAGAAAATTGACGACAATAAAACCTTTTAGTCATATTAAGGATATGATTCAACTCACCTGTGTCCTGTTCCTCCTGTGTGCTTTTTCTGGTCAGAGTCACAAGAGTAGGTACAAAAATGATCTCCAAATATATGGCATGGCTGATTGGAACCAATGAGCCTGTGTAAACCCCTGCTGCAACTCCAAAGTTGCATCCTATCGCCTTCTTTCAACTCCACCTTAACTCCTGATTCAAGTTTCTTACCAGAAATCCATGTCCCATGTACTGCAAAGAACAAGATACCGACAGAAAATGACCTTACTGATTAACCGAAAGAAGCAAGATATCATAAAAAAGAAACGAAAAACTATAAAGAAGAGATGATATGGCATTACAATCAGAAATCTTATCTTAATCGATTTGGGAAAATATGGTGAAGCTTGAAAGATAATAGACATTATAGTATCATGAATAACAGCACCAACTAGAACATTATGAAATCAGTTGCACAAACAGGAAATTCACCCCAATAAGAATTCAAGAGTTCAGCAATCACAGAACTTCATCATCCCCTTAAACCTCATATGGATTCACAAAAGCCTCACCCCAAGGGGTCAGCACAGGGAGATTCGTCTAATTAGCAAGTTCAAGAACCATACAATGACTTTTACACATTGTACCAGCAACATTTAACACCTCAATAATTGACCATACTTTAGTTTTAAACAATGATAAAAATATATATTTCATCACAATTGCATTAAACAATTTAATTTTGAAATAAATTCACTGTAACAAGGAGGTCTGAATCACAATTATGTGTTAAGATTCAAAAATGACACTCCACATTGTTAACAATCAATCGCCCAAAGGAAAACTACAAAAGCCCTAAAAAAATTTCAAGAATTGGAAAGAAAAAAGAAACTCAAATTAGCATCACAAATACAACAACAACAACAAAATAGCCAGTGAAATCCCACAAGTGGGGTTTAGGGACCTTACCACTACAAATCAAAAGATCAAAAAATTTTGATTGCCAAATCATAAGATGATGTTCAAGAACCATATAGGATGATTCTTGAACATAATAAACAAAACCCCAAAAGCATTCCACCATAATATATTCTGAAAAAAAAGCAGGTCAGTGGGCAGAGTACTGAGAAAAGCTCAGTAACAAGAGAGGGGAGAGTGGGGAAGGGTTTAGGAGGGGAACGGAGAGATAATCTACTGATACTTGGGTTTCCAATGTAATGTACAATCAGGGTGTCTTACCAACCACCAAAATCTCTTCAATTCTGATTCTGATTGACAAGGGGGGGGGGTGTTATCAAGCAAAAAGTGTTCTTGAGAAGTCGGCCCATTTTTTACACTGTAAATACTGGAAATATCTTATCTTCTTCAATGGTGAAATCTTACAGCTGTACCGCATGAATTCAAGAATGTGTGTGTCTGTGTGTGGGAAATGAGAAGAGGGGTTTTTTGTTTTTTGAAGAATGAAATCTTGAAAAAGGTGACCGTTAGTATAATTTGTGTGAAACGGATAATCATCTCATTATATACCACTATTATTTCAATTTATTTAAAAACTTAAGTATTTTTTATAGTTTTGACATGAAATTTAGAGAAACACCCGAGTAAAACCCAATTTTCACCAATATTTTTCTTTTCCAAATTTTATCCATTTTAAAAATATGAAAAGATCTTAACTTGTGCTTTTTGTTAATCATATTATATTTTTTTAGGGAAAGTAAGTATTTTTTAAAATGAAAGATTATTGACTTTAGCTAAATCAAATAATTGCAAAGTCATCTTGAATTCCAACTTCAAAATTGTTTCAAATAAAGTTTTTTTTAATAATCTTATACGGGAGATGCTCTTTATAGAAAAATTGTGCATATGACATAATTATTAATTAAAAGGAATGTTATAGCTACAGTTTCATTTAATTTCAGTTCATAACAAACTTTTTGTCATTTGCCTTTCTCCGCTGAAACTCGTTGGCCACTCTCTTGGACCGATTCTCTCATTTTATACAAACACAAATGTATAAATTATATTTCTGTTTGTATAAAATGAGATAGAAATGTATATATAAATACAAATAGATATCTCTTCAACCTATATACTTATAATTATACCAGTAAAAGTCTTCCCCTACCCAATTAATTCTCTTTTGTCTTTCTCGCTTTATACAAACACAAATTATATAAAATACAATGTATAGTTTGTGCGTTTGTTGAAAACGAGAGAGATTTGACACGCAAATATAAATGTTTTAACTCGATTCAATTAAATACAAATTCAAATTGTTTATTCAGAGATATGCAAACACAATCATTGATATGTACGCAGAGTAATTACATATATACAATATCTAACCGATATGCATATACAATCGCTGCAATTTTACTCAAATGAGATGCCTGCAAATAAGAGGCATGCGATTTATACAAATCAGATGCTCCATAGCAAAACTATAGCTATATTCAGCTAATATAATTTTTGTGTTTGTTATTTCTAAAATTTGCTCTATGACATGCATTATGTAACTGTCTAGTTTGAGATATTACTATGTTAGAAGAGATTTATTTAATCCTATGATTTCGATAAATTAGTCAAATTAGATGATTTTGCTATGTTTTAAAATTGAAGGAATAAATTATATTTAGAAAAAAAAAGTATATTCAAATTCTTTCGTATACGATTACACATAATTGTAACTTTAAATCTAAATTAAAGCGTGTAACTAAATGAGGCACAGGGGAGTGAAATATTACTTACGTTCCTCAATCCAATTTGAAATCCATGTTTTACCTCTAATTAGAAATTAAACTTTACCATTTCATCTTCTAAAAATATTTTAATTTCATATTTGTCATTGTCAAATAGGTTAAAGTACTAACAAATAAATAACTTTTGAATATTCGGAGAGTTTTTTTTAGTAAAATTTGAGATTTAAATCTCCAAGTTAACTAAGAAAAAATAATAATGCGGGATTGACCATAGATTTTTCAAATAATATTTGGGAAAAAACTTGACAAATAGTGTTTGTTCACACACTTTACCATTATTTGGCAAATATTTTTGGCAAATATCTCAAATTCCCAAATACAAGATTTTTTCTAATATTTGGGTCAAATCTCATTATTTGATATCTTTTAAAATGAAAGTTTATCCCAAACTTTTATCTTTTATTAAAAAACACCCTCTATAGGTGTTGCTTACGATGTATTACATTAATTTTTACCTAATTCCAAAGTAGTGGAGAAATATTCAGTGAATGTGAAAATGATAAGATGGATTATGATGAAAATGATGCATAATCGGCTCAACATAACAAAGCATGTGTTTTGTCTACTTCACGATGTATGAAATGATGTTTGTCCAACTTCAAATAATTTTTTATTTGTAATATTATACGGAGATGCTTTTTTATTAGGAAAATTGTGCTTTATGACAAACTATTAATAAAAAATAATGTTATAACTACAGTTTCATTTAATTCGAGTTTCTAACAAACTTTGGTCATGCCTTTCTCCCCTGAAGCTCGTTGGCCACTCTAATTGGACCGATCTTCATTTTATACAACACAAATGTATAAATGTATTTCTGTTTGTATAAAATGAGGATAGAATGTTAGATTGATATATTGATACAAATAGAATATCTTCAACCTATATACTTATATTATCCAGTAAAAAATCTTTACCCGATAATTCTCTTTTGTTTTTCTCGCTTTGTACAAACACAAATTATATAAAATATAATGTATAATTTGTGTTTGTATAAAATGAGAGAGATTTGACACGCAAATATAAATATTTTAACTCGATTCAATTAAATACAAATTCAAATTGTTTATGCAGAGATATGCAAACACAATCATTGATATATACGCAGAGTAATTACATATGTACAATATCTAACCGATATGCATATACAATCGCTGCAATTTTATACAAATGAGATGCCTGCGAATAAGAGACATGCGATTTATATAAATCAGATGCTCCACAGCAAAACTAAAGCTCTATAAGCGCTAAAAATTTTATCTTGTTAGGTCTAAAAATTGCTTTCTATGAAATGCATTATGTAACTGTTAGTTTGAGTAATTACTTTGTCGAAGAGATTTAATTTAATCCTATGATTTCGAGAAATTAGTCAAATTGATGATTTTTGCTATATGTTTTAAAATTGAAGGCATATAAGTCATATTTAGAGAAAAAAAAAAGTATATTCAACTTTTTCGTATACGATAAACATATTTTAACTTTCAATCTAAATAATAAAGCGTCTACTAAATGAGAACATTCGAGCTGAAATTAATACTTCCGTCCTTAATACAATTATAAATTCAACTGTGTTACCTCTAATATATTTAAAATTTACCATTTCATCTAAAATATTTTACTTTCATATTTGTCATTGTCAACAAATGTTTCAACGTACTAACAAATAAATAAAACTTTTGAATATTGGAGATGGGATAGTTTTTTTATTTAGTAAAATTTGAGATTTAAATCTCCAAGTTAAAACTAAGAAAAAAAAAATAATGCGGGATTGGCCATAGATTTCTCCAAATCATATTTGGAAAAAACTGACAAATAGTGTTTGTTCAACCACTTACCATATTTTCAAAATTTTTGGTAATAATATTAGTTATTTTATAATATTTCCCAAATATCCTAGTTGGAAGGTGTGTATCTCAGAAATCGATACAGGATGGTGCGGGCAAGCATTATTGACGTAGCGTATGACGACGATCACATGACCAGGGGCGAGGGACGATTGCTGGCGGTTATGTGCCCGACAAGTCAGCAACCAATAGAATATGTGCTTGAAAGATGTGTGGTATCCAGCGACAAACAGATAAACTTTTAGTCTGTTGGTATGTAAAGAAACACTCAATTAGCAGCAC
Organism: Solanum habrochaites; assembly: GCA_027704765.1. Lineage (NCBI taxonomy): Eukaryota > Viridiplantae > Streptophyta > Magnoliopsida > Solanales > Solanaceae > Solanum > Solanum habrochaites. The sequence continues at coordinate 9,755 of JAKWJA010001535.1, read as the reverse complement.
CCTTGAGTGAGCAGTTGGTGACGGCGTCGACAGCAACGTTGAGAGGGCCGAGGATAAGGTTTCGAAAGGTAGAGGAGAGTGCTTGTGCGCCATAGCGCATCGGAGGAGCACGCGCGGAGCGCCGAATAACCGATGCAGACCGACTGGGGAGGTATTACATAATTTTTTAATTTAATCCAAAGTAGTTTGAGTGATGAAATATTTCAAGTTGATGTGAAAACGGGAAGACCGTGTAGACCGTCTGGACTCTACCTCTGAGTGAAAGTGGGCGATGGCGTCAGCACGGTCACGGGACTCCCCCCCCCCGGTGTGTCCGCCCGAGCCCCGTGTTTGTTGTCTACTTCATGATGTCTGGCCCCTGCTGTGTGTGCCCCCCAGTTGTGCATACGCACGGGTTGACTTCTTTTCCCCCAGCGGTGCATATCGCAAGCTGGATGATTTAGCTTTTTGTCGGCGAACCTCGCGCGTATTCTCCACTCGATACGAGTGATCACGCTCGTTTCTCAGAGAGTGAGCGGGACGAAATGGAGTTGGGACGCCCCTATATGCCCACGAGCCGGCGCCGCGGAAGCACTGAAAAAACCAGGTCCCGAACCAGCGCGTATGTCGAGTATGGGCGGTGGAGGCCTGTCCACCCGTGTCTTTAATTCCGCATCCGTAGTGTAGGCACGAGTGAACCAACGTGGTGTAGTGACAGTTGCCTTGTCTGTAGCGGACCCCTGCCGCTCGTTACGGCGCAGAGGCTATCTCCTGGTCCGGGCCGCGTGTCCGGATCGGTCAGAGTACGCCACCATCTACACAGGCATGATATGATCTACGATGCACCAACCAAAGGAGTGATGGGTAATACAAGCTGCCCGAGGGATGTTGGTGGGGCATGGTTGTTTAGGGCAGGAGTTTCAAAATGAGATGTGACAAATAAGGATAGGCGCTAGGGATGTGACCAGAGCAAGAGACAACGAGAAATGACTATCTCTTCGACCGCCCCAGGCATGAAGAAGCGCCGGGTTCCTATCATGCGTGCGCATGGATCAACCACGGTTCGGGACGATCGGCTTAAGAGGAAGTAGAGTGAGGCGGTATCGATATGAAGAGCCATCCACAGATAATAAATCGTTCATACAAGACCTACATAGTGTGTGACGCTACTTGGCTGGATATGGTAGTGTGTGGAGGTGAGTAACCTCGCTGTTGTACAAACACAAATTATATAAAATATAAGGTATAATTTGTGTTTGTATTAAAATGGAGAGAGAAAGATGCCAATGTGTGGTGTTTGACAATCAAAAATAATTAAATGTTGTTTACCTCGGGCGGTACATGTAAAAGTACAGCGAAATTAAAAACCGTAAGTGTCTGGAGCGAGGCAGTGTGCGGTTAGGAGCCCTAGCGAAACCAGTACCAGAAAACTTCATTGATATAATACCCAGGAAGATCAACTGTACATATATACAATATCTAACTGATATGCATTATACATCGCGGCTTGCAATTTTATACAAATGAGATGCCTGCGAATAAGAGGCATTCGATTTATACAAATCAGATGCTCCATAGCAAAACTATAGCTATATTCAGTGCCAATATAATTTTTATGTTTGTTATTTCTAAAATTTGCTCTATGACATGCATTATGTAACTGTCTAATTTGCGATATTACTCTGTTAGAAGAGATTTATTTAATCCTATGATTTCGATAAATTAGTCAAATTAGATGATTTTGTTATGTTTTAAAATTGAAGGAATAAGTCATATTTAGAAAAAAAAGTATATTCAAATTCTTTTAAATATGATTAAACATAATTTTAACTTTAAATCTAAATAAAACGTCTACTGAATGAGGACATGGGAGCTGAAATTCATACTTCTGTTCCTTCAATCTTTATAAATCTCCTGTTTTACCTCTAATTATAAATTAAACTTTACCATTTCATCTTAAAATAATTTAATTTCATATTTGTCATTGTCAAATAGGTTAAAAGTACTAACAAATAAATAACTTTGAATATTCGGAGAGTTTTTTTTAGTAAAATTTGTGATTTAAATCTCCTAGTTAACTAAGGAAAAAAATAATGCGCGATTGACCATAGATTTTTTAAATAATATTTGGGAAAAAACTTGGCAAATAGTGTTTGTTCATACACTTTACCATTATTTGACAAATATTTTTTGCAAATATCCCAAATTTTCAAATACAAGTTTTTTTTTCTAGTATTTGGGTCAAATGACTCAAATCTCATTATTTGAGAACTTTTAAAAATTGAAAGTTCACCCCAAACTTTTATCTTTTATAAAAACACCCTCTATAATTGTTGCTTACTATGTATTACACAATTTTACATTAATTTCAAAGTAGTGATGAAGTTCGGTGAATGTTGAAAATGATAATATTATGATGATGATGAAAATGATATGAATAATCGGCCTCAAAATAACCAAGTCATGTGTTTTATCTACTTTACAAATGTATGTGACATGATGCTTGTGTTGCATCACTAAAAATGTACCACCATTACTCTAATGTATGGACACTATTTGTTATGGGTAAGAAAGATCCAACTGGACTTGTAATACAAAAATGGTGGTTAGTTTTGATATTCTAAAAACTTTATGGGTTATATATAATCCTTTTCTAAAAAGTGAATATAATTTTCTCAAATACTATGGCCAAACAACATGGTGAAATTTCACCCAAAATTCACCCAAATAATATTGTCAAAAAATTTGAAAATCTATGTAAACGAACTGTTTAGTCGTTTTTGGAGCAGTAGAGTTTATTCTGGGTTAATAACTGTAGGGGTCGAGGATTTGCCACGAGGAACGGCATGGGCGCGACGGGACCGTCGAGGTGTCTCGTTCCAAAACACCTAGACCTGGGAATTTGAGTGCGGAGGATCGACTCTTGAACATCACGACGGGATGGCAGGGACGGACCGTCGCAGCACAGACGGGCCGTCAAAGACTCTTTAATGAAGTTGAGTCTCGAACGCTATGACGACTCTGCAGGACGGACCGTCGTAGGAACGACGGGACCGTCACAGGATGAGTAAACCATGACTGGTTCGAATTTATGTTAAATGTTTTAAGGGCGTTTTGGACTATTCCTGCTTTATTATAAAAGTTAGTGGTGGTTTAATGTGAAAATTTCAATTACTTGGGGGGTTAAAGGAGAAACCTTGAAAATTAAATAGTGAGTTTATTTTATCATCTTTTATACTTAATTATATGACAATGTTAGGAGTTAAAGAAAAGGGTTTGAGTAAGAAAAATAGAAAGACAGAGAGACGAGAGAGAGAAACGAAGCCGAGAGAAATGAAGAATGAAGAGGACAGCGAAGATTTGAGGAGTAGTTGCAGTGATCACGAATTCTCGGAGGAGGTAGGGTTATGGTTTTGCTATTTCATAGTAAACTCTTAATAGCGAATGATATGTATTGGTAGTATTGTAAGTCGTATATTTTCGTGATATGGCTTAATTGATGCTTGCATGATGTGATTTTGTAATTGTAATGGGTTGGAAAGATGATGCTATGAATCTTAAACCTAAACACCTCTTTGTTAATGTGATGCCTTGGTATAAAATAAGGCTGATGAACTAAAAGAATGAGGTGCGTGGATCGGGTGTACGTTCGGACACCAGGATTAGTAGTAATGGATCAGGTGGTCACGTGCGACATACAGGATAGTAGTAATGGATCGGGTGTAACGTTCCGAACCAGGATAGTAGTAAGATAGCTAGGGTGGTATTCCGACACCAGGATAGTAGTAGTGGATTCGGGTGTCACGTTCCGACACCAGTATAGTTAGTAGTGGATCGGGTGTCACGTTACGACACCAGGATAGTAGAGGATCGGAGTGTCACGTTCTGCCACCAGGGGATAGTAAAAAGAATGAATCTTGAAGCATGGTAATGTGTACTCAGATCTAAAGAACCGTTTCCCAAATTATGAGTAGGTGTGGATGGCTTGAGTTCCTTATAGCTGTTGTTGGTGTAGGGCCAAGGGTATGGTAATGTTGTCCACCTGTTAAGGACTATTAGTGATTTTATGTTATTATTTGAAATATATTGTTTTCTATTTTGGTTGGCCGATTGATACTACTCAGTACTTGTGTTTTGTACTGACCCCTACTTGTATGTTTCTTTCTTGTTAATTGTGGGAGTTTGCAGCAAAAGTGCATCGGCTTCAAACTAAACACGGCAACTCTAGCAGTCTATCACACGTCAGATCTCAGGGTGAGCTATTGCTTATAGCTTGGACTGGATCTTCTTCTTCATGTACTTGATGCCTTGAAGTTCCGGCTGGACTAGTAAGCTTGTTTATTATTTTTAGCTCCTAGTTACTCTTAGATTTAGTAATTTGGGATAGAGGTTCTTGTGGTGATGATTCCAGGTTTTTGGGGATTAGAATTGATAAATTTTAGAAGTTATTTAATTGATTTTTCGTTTTGGTGATTGTTTTGTTTTTGTTTTTTAATTAATGTTATTATATTTTTTGTTTTTGTGTTTGTTGTTTGGTTGGTTAAATTTTTGTTGTTAGTTAATTTTTTGGTTTCATTGTTTTTGGTTTTTAATTTTTTTTTTTTTAGTTTTGTTTTTTTTTTGTTTGTTTTGTTTTATTAGTTGGTGTTTTTTTTATTAATTTGTGTTTTTTTTTTTTATTTTTTTTATTGTTTAATGTTAGTTTTTTTTAAGTTGTTTAATTTGTGTAATTTTAAGTTTGTGTTTGAAGGAATGTTAGTGGTTAGTTGTTATTTTTTTTTTGAATTTGTTTATTAATTTGTATTAATGATGTTTGTTTGTTGTTTTATTATTTTAATGTGTTTTTTTTTAGTTTTTGAGGTTTATTTTTTTGTTTTATGTTATTTTTGTTTAGTTTTTTGTTTTTTTGGTTGTTGGTTAATTTATTTTTTTTTATTTTTTTTGGTTTGTTTTTTTTAAGTTTAAGTTTGTTTGGTTTTTTGTGTTGTGTTTTTTTTTTGTTTTTAATTTATTTTAATTTTGTTTATTGGTTATTTTATTTTTTATTAATGTGGTTTAAGTTTAATTTTAGTTTTTTTAATTAAGTTTTTTTTTTTTATTGTTTATTAATGTTGTTAATTTAAGTTAATTTTGTTTTTAATTTTATGAGTTTAAGTCTTCGAATATTTTCTGTTTATTATGTTGGAAGTTGGGATTGATTGGTGGGTTCGCTCACATAGGAGAGGTTAAATGGGGTGCCACTCGCGGCTCGTTTTGGTCGTGACAAACTTGGTCTCAAAGCATTAGGTGCGTTTGTTTAATACTCAAGAACGACTCCAGTAGAGTCTGAGGGGAAAGGAAACGGTAGGGGGACGCCTTTACTGTCTTGCGAGAGGATTATAGGACTTTAGGCAAAAATTCCATTCCTCTTTCTTTTCGTATGCTATTGCTATGACTGGGATGACCAATTGGTATCTAGGTGATACAATTTGTATCTGGACTATCTTCAATCTATTCGCAGAGGGTTAGAACTAGAGCAACAAATGCGCCAACACCAACATGGTAGACAAGATGCGTCGAGCAGCCACTGGGGTGTTAGCCGAAGAGGAGCCGTGGCAAGAGGTGTGGTTAGAGGTCGCGGGTCGACGGAGTCCTATAGACGGAGGAAAGAGAGGACAAGCACCTGACCCATCTAGTCCTAGGCCGGACTCATCACCGAATGAGGAAGTGTAGAGAGGGTGAGGAAGAGGAAAATGAGCAAGTGCGACAGAATGAGGAATTACCACCCCAAACCTACCACAGAGAGGATTAATCAGGTTTTGCTTATCTTAGCGGATTATTGATATAGGCCAGGCACCTCCAGTGTTTCTGCACCCGCACCTAGGTTCCGGAGGTACAACAGGCAGATGCTGTGGACTCCCCAACAGGACGCTCATTGGAAAAAAATAGGCGTTTCCTCGTTGCTACAGGGCCATAATGGACTAGAATCGCAAGTGAACTTTTCATTAAGTTCGTGAAATTGAAACCTCCAGTCTTCAAGGGTGCTGAATCTAGAGGATGCCTATGATTTTCTGGTCAAGGTCAGGAAACTACTACACAAGATGGGCCATATAGTCGAACGATTTGGCGTCGAATTTGTGACCTATCAATTTCAGGGGAACGCACCAAAATGTGGTGGCGGTTTCATTGTTGGAGTGTCAACCAGCACAGCACACCACCATGACTTGGGCGTCATTCTCTAGCTTATTTATGGAGAAGTATATACCCGGAATTGCGGAATCAGGAGGAGAGATGAGTTGCCTGAGCCTAGAGCAAGGCAGGATGACGGTCACTGCGTATGAGGCTAAGTTGGCATTATCCAGGTATGCCAACCCAGCTTTGCTTCAGGTCCACAAGAGCGGCTTCGCCGTTTTTGGAAAGGTTGGAGGTCAGATGTGCGGAATTTCAGCCTTAAGGTAGCTGCTACGGTAAAATCCTTTCAGGAAGTGTTTACGACTTTGTAATCGAGTGGAGGGAGAGTGAGGCCAGATGACTTACCATGGGCGATCAACAACTAAGAAGGTTCGAAGGGAGGGTGAGTTTAGTGGTTCTACTCCAGGAGGGCAGAGTTCAAGAGGGTACCGCCCACCTATTCAGTCTCACTACAGAAACTGTAGTGGGGGTCCAACGCGACCTGTCAACATTTTTCTCTGAGTTGGAGGTTATCCCAGACTCAGTCGTTTCTCACAGAGACTATGTTGAACCCCGAGAGTGTTATGGATGTGGGGAAATTGGACATTCAAAGAGGATATTGTCCAAACAGAGTACAGACCCCAATAGTCAGAGGTAGAGGTGGTCAGGGAAGAGGCCGCCATTCTGGAGACGTGGTGGTAAAGGTAATGGGTGGTCACCAAACCAACAGGGGTGGCAGGGCAAGGCGGAGCGCCTGCAGCACAACTGGTAGGGGAAACGGGGCAGACAGTTGATAGGGCCCATTGTTACGATTTCCGGGGCGGTCGGAGCGGAGACATCTGATGCTTGTTATCACAGGTAATCTTTTGGTTTGTGATTGCATGGATTCTTGTATTGTTTGATCCTGGCTCCCACATTTCATTGTGTCTTCCTAATTTGATACTGTGGCATTAATTTACATGGTGAATTGCTGACCATGCCTGTTCGTGTTTCTACTCCGGTGGGTGAGTCTGTGTGTGATAGTTGTGAAAAGGTGTATAGGTCTTCTTGTGACTCGTTAGGGGGCAATACTCAGGTAGACTTGGTGATCTAGAAATGGTGATATTCGAGTAATTCTGGGTATGACTTGAACTTTTCTCCAACTTGCAATATGAGATTGTAATGCCAAACACTGTGGAAATTGGCCAACTGGGGACAGATCCGTTAGTGTGGAGGGTGATACACTCACTCCCGTTAGTATCATCTCATTTCTTAGTCGAGAGAATGCGTTAGTAGTAAAGGGTGTTTAGCTTCTGCCACACCCGCAAGGATGATACTACCCAAGTACCTTCATGAGCGGTGTTCGGTAGTCCGTGAGTTTCTGGATGTGTTTCCTGCGCAGGACTTCCTGGTATGCCACCAGATAGAGATATTGACCTTTTGCATTGATCTGGAGCCGGGTACTCGCCCCATTTCCATAACCCATTAAGGCTGACTCACGCCTGAGTTAAGAGAGTTAAAGGCCCCAAAAACTTCAAGAGTTGTAGGGAAAAGGCTTTAGTAGACCAAGTGATTCCCTATTGGGGTGCTCCGTTTATTTGTGAAGAAGAAGGATGGGATTGTTGGATGTGCATAGAATATAGGCAAACTGAAAGAAAGAGTAACTGTTAGAACAAGAGTATCCTTCTTCCTCGCATAAGATGATTTGTTCCGACCAGGAGTTACGAGGGTGGCTTGTACCTTCTCAAAAAATCGGACTTGAGATCTGGTTATCATCAATTGAAAATACGGGCGAAGATGTGCCAAAGACTGCTTTCGAACCAGGTTGGGCATTATGATTCTTAGTAATGCTTTTGGACTTACGAATGCCCCGCGCTTTCATTGAGTCTTGAGATGAACGGGATTTTAAAGGCCATATCTGGGATCTATTTGTTTTTTTTCCCCAGTGTATTGATGTATATGGTAATACTCAAAGAGCAGGAAAAGAAACATGAGGAGCACTTGAGAATGGTATTTGTAAATGTTGAGGGAGGAAAAGTTTTAGCCAAATTCTTAGTGTTGGTTTTGGCTAGATTCAGTGTCCTTCTGGGCACGTGGTTTCTAATGATGGAGTGATGGTGGATCCTTCCAAGATTGAAAGAAAGTGAAGGATTGGGTAAGACCTACTAAATGTACAGAGGTAAGGAAGCTTCGTTGTTTAGCTAGCTTACTACCGTCGATTTGTCAAGGGATTTCTTCGGTTGCTCACGATGACAAAATTACTAAGCAGAGTTGTTCCCTTTGTTGGTCGACGATATGTGAAGAAGTTTGTCAGCAAACTCAATACCTTGTTGGACTACTACTGACACCCAATTCTTACCCTGCCAGTGGAAGGGAAGGTAAGAATTCATGGTTATTGTGATGCATCCGATTCTGAGGTGGTTGGGTGCAGTGCTTTTATGCAAGAGAGAATGTAATTGCTTATGCCTCGAGCAATTAAAGGTGCCATGAACGTAAAATCGACCCACGATTGGAGTTGGTTGCCGGTAGTGTTTGCATTAAAGAAATGGAGACACTATCTATTATGGGGTTGAGGGTGAGGTCTATACGGATCACGTAGCTTAAGTATGTCTTTAACTCAGAAATATTGAATTTGAGACAGAGGGAGATGGATGGGAACTATGACGGACTACGATATCACTCTCCTGTATCATATGAGAAGCAATGTTGGGCAGATGACTAAGTAGAAAGGCAGGAAGAAGCCATAGGAAGTCTAGCTCACTTGAAAGTTCTAGACGCCCATTGGCTGAGAGGTCAGACTATGGCTGTAATGACTTTTATGAGGTAGAAGTAAATGAAGAAGGGAGGATGGTTGGCTGTAGGGAGGCAAGATCTTCCTTCTTGACAAGATTAAGGGAAAAAGTTTACTGATGAGAAACTGATCCGGATCGAGATAAGGTGTTGCGAGGAGAGGCTCTAAAAGAAGAAAAACTCGATGAGGAAGGGTTTGGAGAATTAAGGGAAGGGTATGTTACCCCGCGTCGATGATTTGATTCACACCACTTCTACAGAGCTCATGTTCAGGATATCTATACATCCTGGTGCAACCAAGATTTGTATCGGACCTGAAAGAAACATTTTTGGTGGAGTAGGAATGACAGCGCGACATCGTTGATTTTGTTGCCAAAGCCACCGAATGGTCCAGCAAAGAAAGGCATGAACAACGAGGCCTGGAAGGAACATTCAGAGAATGCCCATTCTTGATGAATGGGAAGGAGAATTGCATGGACTTCGTGGTTGGTTCTTCCCAAGACATTGGCAATTTGATTTATTTGGGTATTGGGGACAGATAACAGTCTGCTCACTTCATTCCGGTTAAGGTGAATACATGCAGAGAAAGTTAGCCAGACTCTACATCTCAGAAATTGTTTCGAGGCATGGAGTTCACTTTCCTTATATCAGATAGAGGTACGAAGTTTATTCTAAGTTTTGGAAAACATGTGCATGCCGAATTAGGTACTAGGTGGGATATTTAGTACCGCATTTCACCTCAGACCGATGGTAAGTCTGATGCGAACGATCAGGTTGTGGAGGATATGCGTCGTGAAGTGTGTAGAATTTGGTGGTCATTGGGAGAACTTCTTACCCTGAGTAGAGTTCTCATACAT